>JAMXBB010000001.1:27171078-27254080 GCA_024138015.1 Lumnitzera littorea
ATTGAACCCCCCCCCCCCCCCCCCCCCCCCCCCCCCCCACATAGACATTGGGAAAAAAAAAGACTAATCAAAACATATGAATTTTGGATAAATCAGGATTTGAATAATGAAGATTAGGAATGTTGTAGACAAGTGTTAAAGCCTTTTATGACGGTTTGATAGTTTGTGCATGCTAAGTTAGAATTCACCATTGCTTATGATATTTTGTGAAATTGATAACTATTCAGAATCTAATTGTACCCTCATGTATTGGATACTTATTTGATGCTTGAATTACTTGAAACAAGGCATTCGTTGCCTGTTATTATGAAACTTATGCAAGTTATGGATTTGTTATGCACCAACAATGGCTAGAAAAGTTAAACAAAGTGGCTTGGTTTTGATTCAGTGTAGCGATTCTTAATTAACTATCAATCATTGTCATAGGTTAAGAAATCTAGAAGAAAATTATTATATTAATTGTTTATCTTCTAATATGAAGTAAGGTAAGATACCAAATTAACGGATCCTAATGGTTTTTGTTCAAGAAATTGAAATTAAACGGCTTATGGTATTGATTAATGTCCTTAACCATTACAATTGTTAGATTGTCATTCTACCATCAAGGCTATCATTAGATAGGAAAAATGAAGAAAAAGTTGTAAGTTAAGATTAAGATTGTTAAGAATTCTTTAAAGGAAATAATTTTTGAAAATTGAAAAGTAATAAACCAACATTGACTATCAACTTCTTCTTAATGAAATAGTTTGTTTAATGAAATTGATGGTTGAGATTGTGATTATTCTTCTAATTTCTTCATCTAAACAAATTTGCTTTAGTAATTTAATAAGGGCTTCACTAGCCCATACTTTAGGGCATAAGTACACTGTTTTGGGATTAATAAAACCCTAACCATCATCTAAAGAGTAATTGTCATGATCTATAAGTTTATAAGCAAATTGAGGTGTTCAACTCAAGCTTACAATGAAGTAAGTGACAATAGCAAGTGGTTTATTCATAGGGTAGGGCGTTCTTTGATAGTCTTTCATGAGCAAACTGGTGGGGTATTGATCCTACTCTCTTGATGATGGTCATGGCAGGCCGAAACCAATTGAGATAATTGAACCTTTCAAACATGTGAGGGCTATAACAATGCTAGAGGATACTCCTTGAGAAGGATAGGTTTGGAATAATCTTGGGTTAAACAAGAAGAGAAGATTGGCTAATTATCCAAAATATGTGATTTTGATGAGACAAAACTTGTTGGAATTAAAGTTATAATTATTGGACTTAACTTGATAATCTTATTATGTTATACACTTGCTTAAGTTTTAAATTTGACGAATATTTGTATTGTAAAGTGCATTATAATGTATTGTAGACAAAACCTAGTTAGAACATATATGTGTATATTTTGGAGTGACTTTTGCAAGTGTTCATAGTAGGATTGTGTAGAAGGGGCTACTAATCGATCAATAATGGAAGCATTGATTCGTTAGTAGGCCATTTCTCAAGCTTGGTGATGTTTTGTGCTATCAATCGATCAATAGCTTAAGAAGCAATTGATCGGTGGATGGAAATTGGTCTTGGAGCATTTGGCAAGAATTTTTTAAGTTCAACATCCAACTAAATGATCAATTGGTGTCTATGATGATGTTAGTAAATTTGTACTATCGATAGCTTGCCTAGCAATCAATTAGTAGAATAAAGAAACTAACCATTAGCAACAATTAATGTGTATAATAGGAAGATTTGAAATGGGCTTATAAATGCCTAACTACCCATCAAATAAGATAAGATATTTGATATTCTGCTACAATATTCGAACATTCTCTTACATTATTTGTCTCTAGAGTTCTCATTCTCTCTTGTACTTATATTGACATTTACTTAAGAGAGTTTGTTGTTGTGCTTTGCATTAAATGTTAAAAAAATTACATTTTGAGCTAGTAAGAGAGTGAGATAAGTGTAGTCTAAGTGAGATTATATTTACAAATTATTAGTGAGTGCACTACACTTAAGGATCTAGAGCTTCATGTAAAGTTTGTGTTAAATTGTATTGTCAAGTTTGTGTAAGATTAGCTTGTGAAGCCAACTTAGTGTGTACCTTTTGAAACATTATTTGGTAATTAATAAAATTAGTACATGAAGTCCTCATTAGAGGTGATTATATGCCCATGGAGAGTAAGGAGAGATTTGAACTTCATGTTATATCTTGACTTGATTTATCTATTCTTATTCCTTTTATTTTTTACACTTTTATCCCATTTATTTAGGGGGAATTTCATTCCTTATTTATTTCTTATTATGGCGTTCACTTTATTTTATCTCATTGTTGAGCTCTATTTTAATTTTTTTTAATTTAACTTATATTAAGCTCAACTCACTTAATATAAATTACTTGACATTATATTAAGGAAAAGAAAATTATTTTTAAAAAAAAAAAAAAGAATGGAGTCGTCAACCGGTAAAAAATAAAATTAGGATTTTCAGGTGGGAAAACCCTAAATTGACTACTAGTTTGCGGCTATTCTAAAAAAATTAAATTTTAGAAAATTGAACTAGAAAACCGGGTTTGAGGGCTAACCTATTAAGACTAAGTAATCATGTGAAAATTAAAAGAAATTGATGAGCTTTTTCTAATTTTCCTAAAAATATTAAAAGTATATCTAAATGAGTAAAAATAACTAAAAATGATTTTTTTTATTACGAATTTCTAAAAAAAAAGGAAAAAAGTTTTTTTTTTTTTAATTTTTTAAAATGGTTGCCTCGAAGATACTTATGTGCCCCAAAAGTGCTTACGTATTTTTAATCAGGATCAAATTAGCCATAGTTCTCTTTTATAAAATTTTTAATGAGTAGGTTGTTTTTACTTCGAAAACTGAGTTAGGTTTACTTTTTTTTTTTATCAATTTATTATTTTAAGAAAAAAAAAACCCAAGAAATTTAATTTTTCTGAATTAAATAAAAAATCCTAACTAACCGAATCTTTTAAAAAAAAAAAACTCAATTTAGATTTTTTTTATTTTTCAAAACGCCTATATGTAAAAAAGTATCTTTCCTAAATCCTAACTTCTAATACATGATCTAGATTCGTTTATTTTCCAAAAAAAAAAAAAATGATCTTGCTAAAATTGTAATTGAGCTTAATTTATCAAGAACTGAGATTATCTAAAAAAACGCAATATAAAAACAATAAAAACTTGCACTAAAAAATAAATAAGTTAGTAAAAAATAATTAAATCAACTAATAAAATAAAAATAGTAAAATAAGAAAGTTTACTTATGAATCAAGTTATGCGTCGAATTTTTTTTTAGATGGTCACGAGCGTGATCGAGAGCGTATTGGCTTTTGTTTCTACTAATCATGGGCGTGATGGAGGGCATGTCAGCTTTTATTTCCACTTATCATGGGTGTGATTGAGGGTGTATTGGCTTCTGTTTCCACTGATCACGGGCATGATGGTTGGTACTGTAGGCTACTATTTCCACTGATCACTGGCGTGATGGTTGGTGCTATAGGCTGCTGTTTCCACTTATCGCAAGTATGATGGTTAGTGATGTAGGCTGCTGTTTCCACTTATCATGGGCGTAATGGTTGGTGCTGTGGGCTACTGTTTTCCATTAATCATGAGCAGTACTGTAATGATGGCTTACGATGCTATGGTGGTGGTTTATGGGTTTTAGTGATGGTGCATATGATGTGCGGTAGCAGCGTGTGGGATGTGTGGTAGCCGCGCGTGAGATGTATGGTGGCCCGTGTGAGGACGCATGGGGTGTGCATGGTGTTTTTTGAAGGAGCATGTGTGGTATGCATGTAAGAGTGTGATAAAAAAAACCCTAAATCCTTGGCCAACATGCTATTTATAAGCTCAAAATCGAATCTTTACATATCAAAGATACGGAAGATACGATTACAATTGCGATTCTTCCAAGATTTATCCTAACTTCTAGAAACTCTAATTATTTTGGGCCCTTTTTATTCTTCGAAGGCCCGATCTTATCCATTACAATTTAGCCCAATAATTCCCTAATCTAATTTAAGTCCTTAAATTAGACGAATTTGGCCTAAAATCAATTAAACCCATATCGTTACCTAATCTGACAATCTAACTTAATTCAATTCAACACGACTTGACTTATGACTTAACTTGCTATGACTTGACTTGACTTGATTTTTTTTTATTATATATATTTTTATTTTATTTTATTTTTATTTTCGTTTAACTTGATTTTTTATTTTTTTCATTTTTCATTTTTATTTTTATTTATTATTATTATTTTTAACTTGGCTCAATTTTTTGAAATAAAAAAATTAGCAAAAATGAGGTGTCTTCACTCATCGAATCACAATTATATAGGAATCCTTATTATTTGAAATCAAGTAACAGAAATTCTTTACTTCAACTAAAGAATCATAATTACTTACAAAATTTCATATTTTTCTAAAAAATAACTTTATCCTAATTTAACGATTATCAACACTATACCACCACCATTGGTCGCAGCCACCATTAACCGCCGTTACTGTCGCTACTGCCATTGCCAAAGACTACTACCACCACCATTGCCACCACTACCATACCCTAAACTACCACTACCAACCATTGTTGTTGCTACGACCATTGCTATTGCTACTGCTATTGCTATCACCAGGGTTAGTTGAGCAAGAAGATGGACCGAAAGTAATTTAGTCATTAATATTCTATTACAATCTATTCTTAAGTTATTTATAGATCCAACTAAATAAAGTAATAAATATTTCACCCTTCCTACTATCATAAGTCGTCAGATGGGTACTACGTGTACGGTTGGGGATGGTTTAGGTCCCCTATTTAGAGGGTGAGTGGGTCCTTTGTTCTCTATGTCAAACACTCTAAATATCCTTACGTGATGGAGTTGACTGGGGAGCTAACACACTTCTTCGCTTCACTATGAGCAATTCTAAAGTGATTAGGCTAAAAGAGAGAGAGTTCATGAGCTTGAAAGGGGCTCATTGGGTCGTCTATGGTCCTCATTTAAGTGTTGATCATAAGGTGTAAAGAGCTACCCGACAATTGGAGGGTGGCTCCTGAGCATTGACCAGGAGGTGTATGCTAGGTTGTCCCCTTCTTTTACTCCAATAAAGCTCGGACAATGGGGGGACCTTTGGTATGCATCCACCAGTTGTTATGGTAGCTTCACTTTAGGGGCATTCATATGCATGAGGCTATGGGTGGAGCCTTTGGGTGTTACTTCACAAGTTCTCATGCAAGTAAGGTTAGCCATGGTGATTTCAATAGTAAAGGAGGCCTCTTTGTCTACCTAGATTTTTCGACCAAGCTAGCCTAGAGGGGTTCGTTGGGGCAATTGCGATCCCTCTACTTCATGAGTCTTTTAGTTCATTCTATAGGTAGCTCAGATCAGGTCAGCATATCTTACCTCATCCTTCCCTTGAGTCGCTTTAGTAGAAGGTCGATTGATTTAAGTAAAGGTAGGACCTTTCTCTAGAGCTGTTGGGGCCCCAAGGCCTAAAGTTTAACCTGGCTGATACCTAGGGATGTAGTTACATTTTTCCCAATGTTAGGCGAGCTAAGTCGAAGTTTCTTCTTAGAGAAGAGTTGGGTGCAAATGATTGAGTTCAAGTTGATAGCAATTGCCAAGACCTGGTGTTGAGTAGTAGATTAAGAGATGGCCTCGTACCTCTATAATTTTGTCTTTACTTTTCATGTATTAGGGGTCATGATGTCAACTCCTAAAGCCTTGTAACCTTACTTGTTAATTGAATGAAATTTCTCCTTTCTGCTCATACGTGTTCATTTGATATCCAATTCAATCTTCCTTTCTTATGTTTTCTTTGCTTGATTTTATCAGCTTTCGTATATGTTAACTTTGCTTGCATTTGCTTATGATTATGTGCTTTAAACATATTCCCGGGGAAGGGAAACCCTCATAAGGGGAAAGGGGCGAAGTGTAGCTCGACATTCTATCGCTAATGTGCAAACTCGTTGACTTAGTATGTATACTAACTTGAGGCATGCGCTTGGAGACAAGAATCGATTCGAGGGTATAGGAGTATGATGTTGAGCAGTACGTAAACTCACTTTATTAGTATATATACTAACTTAGGACACATGCGTTCAAGGATAGCAATTGAACTAAGGATGCCAGAGTACTGTGTAGAGCAGTGCTTGGTCATCCCACGGTGTCTGTATAAGCGCCAAGTTGGGGTACCTTCTTGGGGATAGAAGTTAGCCTAAAGGTAAAAGAGCTCGGCATAGTACCAAGCTCAGCTTCCCCAAAACATTAATGGAAGTACCAACTTGGGTACCTCCTCTAGGATGAAAATCGACTTGAGGGAAGGGAGGTGTGTTGTATAACAATGCCTATATGATCCTGTAGCATTAATGTAGGTACTAACTTTGGTTACCTCCTTAAGGATGAAAATTGACCCAAGGATAGGGAGGCGTAGTGTAGAACAACACCTACATGATCCCATAGTGCTAACGTAGGTACTAACTCAAAGTACCTCCTTAGGGATGAAAATCAACCTAAGGGTTGAAAGCACAGTAGGAACTGTTGCTCAATTGCTAATTTATGGCCCTGTTAGGTTAGTATATGTACTAATGTGGGGCACGCACTTTAGAATAAAAATCGACTTGAGATTGTGGCTTGGCGTGGATGAGGGATATATAAAAGATGGCATAGACAAGTGTAAGGAACTTGTCATTTCATTAATTGTGGCAATGGTTATATGATAAGAATCAGCCTATGACTATCTCTAAGCCTAAGCCAACCTTGCGGAAGTTGAAGTCAACTTCTTCTAACCCAAGGTCAAATTGTTCAAGGCTGAGGTCGAATAGCTTTTGTGGAGGTTAAGCTAATAACAGAAGATTGAAGGGGAGAAGAGGGACCACTTGGCATCAAGTCTGTCTTTTGTCGAAAAGCCAAGAGATCATACGGCTAAGCACTTGAGACTAAAGAACTACTCGGTATGATACGAAGAGATTAGTACCGACTAACTTTAGAACTCGGCAATTATGGGCCAACCTTTTTGGTATCTTAGCCAAGCAATGTAGGATTATAGAGACTCTTCCTTAAACCTAGACATCTAATTGCTAACCCTACCCAGTTCGGATCCCATTCCTTCCAAGACAAGCCGAGTGACTGCATGTCGACTTCTATTAAACCACAATTTTGTATTTTTGTATGTGTTTTCTTTATTTTATTTATGGGCCCAATTCTTTAGGGTTTAAGGCCTTGTACATTATTTACAGTTTTTCCATTAGGGTTTAAGACTTGTTATAAATAACAACATTTGTAATAACATATCAAATAAGAGAGAAATAGATGAATGAAGACAATCCCATTTTATAGTAAAACTTTCCTCTTTTGAGCAAGGTCACACTTAAGCTCTTAGAGCTTGCTTTCCTCGTTCTTCATATTCCTCTTGAACCCTTATCAAGCTTAGTTTTTCACCATTCCAATTCCTTTTATAAAATTAGGTCTTCTTTAAACCTATCAATTTTAAACTCTACCCGTTAAATATTGACTCTCGACTAAGGTTTAAAGAAAACTTATCCATTTTATTTTGAAAACAACTTTTTGGAGTCGCTACCCAATCGGAGTTGGGAAAAAGCAGTTAAGTTATAATCAGTTGGGTGGATTGGTTATAACTTAGCTACTTGTTTAATAAAAAAAACCAATTTTGTAAAATGATTTTTGAAAACTAGAGATTTAGATCTGGGGGTTAGGAATTTTAAACCCTTACAAGTACCATTGACTTTCCAAAATTAGAATTAAACTTAAAAATCACTTTTTTAATTTTAAAAGACAAGACTCAATTTAATTACTCTAATTGGATAAATAAAATAATCTAAACTAAAGGAAAAAAGAAATAGTTTTGTTTTTTACTATCGACCTATAGGTGCCTACGTATTCACTATTTTGGATCAAATGTACGTAGTTTTTTTAATAAAAACTTTAGTGGGTTAAATTGATTTTAATTATGAAAACATGTCAAATTTATGCTTTTAGTTCAATTCAATTTATTTGAGGAAAATTCTAAAAAATCAAAGTGTTAAATTGAAATTTTTATTTTTAGAAAATCTAAAAAGGGCTCTAATTTGAGAAATGGTTGATTTATTTTTATATACATATTTTTTATTTTTCTAGAAAATCAATTTTTCTAAGTGATAAAAACAATTATTTAGTCTTATTTTATTTATTTTTCCTTATTTATTTATTTTTTTCTTTATCCTATTTCATCACTTAATTTATTTATTACTTATTATATCTTATTTATTTTTATTAAACTAATAAAATAAAATTAACTTTTTCTTCTTTTTCTTTTCTTCTTTTTTATTACATTTACATAAGTAAGTAAAGCAAATAATTAAATAAATAAACAAAAAAAAAAAAAAGGAAATAAGCTTTAGACGAATGTAACTGGATGCATGGGTCAGACTTGGGTTGGAGCAATCAGGTTGGATCCGAGTCGTTGGGTCGGGTTTGAGTCTTTGGCATGGATCCAAGTCTGGTTGTAGATGGAAGGAAAGTAGCAGCACACAAAGGAGAAGCTCCAAGCATTTTCGACCACCTAAACGATGGGGAAAAGGGATTTTAGTGAGTGCTTTATTGGGTTTATAGGGGGTAGGCAAAGTGCCAAGACCAATGGAGCTCGGGTTAGTGGTTTTTGGAAGTTAGCTATGGGTAGTGGTAGTGGTTTGGCCGTGTGGGGGTTACTAAGTGTGATTGGTCGGTTGGGGTAGGGATTTTGGAGTGTAGGGAGTTCGATTGTGTGGTTAGTTTAGGTCGAAGATGGCTAAAGGTGGTGGTTTGAGGAGAGACAGGGGCAGCAGTTAGGGTTTGATGGAGAGTGGCTCGAGGAAGCTGCTAGGGGCTACGATAGCGGTTAAAAGAGGTTAAGTTAGAGATCCTAAGCTAAAGGGTGCTCGGTCGTAGTGATGGTTGGGCTCGAGTTGGAGTAGAGAGAGAGAATCGAAGAGGGAAAGTACAGGTTAGAGAGAGAAAAAGCTACAGGAGAGAGAGAGAGAGAGCTTGGGAGTTGTTCGTGAATCGTTTTATAACCTTGTTGGTAGTCCATGAGCTTCAATTTATAGTCAAATTCAACTTAGAAACTAAGGAAAGCTTGAATCGAATTTGAATGCAAATTCTAGATTTTCAGTTTTTTTCCACTTTTTGGAGCTTGATTTGAATGGTAATTTAACCGAATTTGGATGTGTTCTTGGTATTAATTCATAGTAGGCCATGTAGGGAATGAAATTGCACCATTAATTAGTGTGTTGCGGCAAGGAAAATGTACGAAATTAAGGGCTAAAGTGAGGGGGTTGGGCTGTTCTTAAGAAGGAAAAAGTAGGAAAATCAAGAGAAAATGGAGGAAAATTGAGGGAAAGAGAGAGAAAGTTGACTGACGTAGTACTACATCAGCCGACTCAACCAACCCCAACCTGCTACATGACATCATGTGACACGTAGTAGTCACATGGCGCCATGTCAATAAGGCTGCCCAACCTAACGCTACTACGTGTCAGGACACATGGCGTAATTAGATCCTAACATGTGGCAGTATGCTAGTTAATAAAAAACAAAAAACAAAAAAGGTCTTCCTACTTTTGCCAAGATTTGAACTCAAGACTTCACACTCAATGCCTAAACTTAGTCCATGTGCTTAACCAATAAGCTATTGGCCTGTGCCTTGTCTATATGTGCAATATATGCAAATTATACATGTGGACTCGATCCACTTAGGTTTGATTTAAATTTGTGCCCAGGTTCAACAGCTTAATTTCTAAATCTAATTAAAAAATAAAAAATCTACCCTAATAAAAAGTTGTTTTCTAAAATCTTTTATTTATTTCAATTTTTCTAATTTTTTGTAATTTTTCAATTTTCTAACTTTTTTCAAAATTTTCCTATTTTCTAAATTTCTCAATTTTTGTGTTTTTTATCTAAATTTTATATTTTTTATGCTTTTCTTATTTTTTGAAATTTTTTTGTATTTTTTCCTAAACTTCATATTTTTGGGGTTTTCTTATTTTTCTATTTTTTTGTACTTTTCCTAATTTAAGGCATATTGAGAAAAGAAAGGAAAATAATAAAAATAAAAATAAAGGGGGCAAAAATTAGGTGTTTACAACCTCGAATACCCATTCTTCCTTTCAAGATTCGCTGTTCGCTATATGCATCAATTATAGATACTTTTGAGTAAGTTACAATAGTTAGTGAAAATATGGTCTCAAATTATTGGCATTCTATGCTCTTGGGATGAGTTATCTAATAAGAATCAAACTATTAGGCTTCTGACGCGCAGCTAAGCTCAATGCCTTGAAGAGGTAACAAGACGAATTCTCTTACTCTAACCTCCTCTAGCTCCAGCCAAGCTGATCCTTACTAATGACCAACTCCTTGTGTCGAGTCGAGCAACTCCTCATCTCTCAGAAGTCATGTGCCGACTAGACGAGAGCTCTATTGACAACCCAACCCCTTAAATGTGTCTACTTAGCCATAACTGAACTAACCTCCAACTCAACAATAGTGGTGCCGAGAAGCTAAGAGCTCCAACACATATCCACCACCATTCCTTCTTAGATGAGTCCACTTCAACTAGGGAGAAATTATGCTGATAGTGCAAAATTGTCTTTTTCGCCAGAAATTCATCCACCCATAATGAGCCACATGTTTAAGTAGCCATGTGATAGAATCCCATGTATAGAATACTCACTTTTGTTGTATTTTCCAATATAACCTTCATCATTCCTTATATTTTATGCTTTTTAGACACTACCCTTTTTGGTCTTTTTCATTTTAGATAAGTTGCCCTAGTTTTGCGGGTATAAATACCCTTTGTATATGTAGCCGCATCACATCAAATATCATCAATATATTAAACATTCTTCTTATTGTGAACATTACTTGTTTATTCTTCTTACTCTTATCCTAACCTTTAAGTAAGGTTAGGTGATGAGTAATCTCACTGGACAATCTCGTTCATCATATTAAGTTATGCCATGAGTCTTCAGAAGTTTCTTGGTACATTTCATCCTTGAAGCTGTTCATAGGTTTGCTAACTTTATTTTTAATATTTTTTCACACAATCCCATCACCTTCTTTCAAGTTTTCGGCAAGCTTGAACCTACCCTACAACTGCCCTTATCTACTCTTGGCTTCGGTATGTATCATTGTCCATTTAGGGTTTCCAACCTATAAGCTCCTTTCCTTGCGTCTTCTATTACCCACATTGGGGCTTCCCAATTAAGGGTAAGCTTGCCCTATCTTTTAGCTGAACCAATGGCCTCTAACTTCTTACATTCTATGTCTTCAAGGTAGAAAACCTTCTGCTTCACTCTTTGGCGGTAGTATTAAGTTGCTCGCTATTGGTACGCTGCTGTTTGAGCTAGCATGAGGTCCTACACTTCCTCGATGGTATCAAGGTTTGCTTGAAGAGCCATGTGATTGGTGTTAACATCCAAGTTTTAAACCTTATTGGTGGTCAGCTCTAATTCAATTGGGAGGATGACTGCTTTCCTGAATGAGAGGTGGAAAGGAGTTTCCACAATGGAAGTCCTATGCATCCTATGATATCCCGAAAGTATGTTAGGAAGTTCATTGGCCTACCCTCTTCCAACTCACTCCATCCTTTTCTTGCGGCTGTTGAGGACAATCTTGTTGATTGCCTTAACTTGGCCATTAGTTTGGAGGTGGGCAACTGAGGTGTAGTGCAATTTGATCTCATGCTTATTGCAAAATTCTCCAAACCTATTACTGTCAAACTGTCTTCCATTGTTGGTAATCAAGTTGTATGGCACTTTAAAGTGGGAGAGTATGTGGGTAAGTACAAATTCTTCCGTTACTCGTGTTATGATGGTTGCCCCAACCAATGCTTCTACCCATTTGATGAAATAATCTACCACCACCAAAATAAATTGCCATCCTAGTGATGCCTTTATGAAGGGTCCAAAGACATCTAATCCTTATTAGATTATCAGCTACGGGTTCATCAAAGGGTACAGTTGCTCGAAGCATCAGTAACCAAGGCATGCTTTTAGCATTTGTGGCATATTTGGACTATGGCTTTAGTGTCTTCCTTCATTGCCGCCAGTAATAACCTAGCTATAGGGCTTAAATGTATAAGGCCTAATATTAGATGTGATTGCCACATAGCTCCTCATGAAGCTCCTTAAGGACATGGCCACCTTCTCCCTTTTTGAGACATTTTAGTACTAAGATGCTTTATCCTCGCTAATATAGCACATCGTCAATCAAGGTGTAGTTAACCGAGGCATAGGCCAAATTCTTCGCTTTTGTTCAATTCTCATGTAATGCTCCCATCTTCAAGTATTCTACAATAGGGTCCATCCAATAGGACTTGAGATTCACTAGTCATATCTCGAGAACCTCTCATTCTTGTGCTTATGTACTCTACTCGAGGAGGTAACATATGAAAAGCGGTTTATCGTTGTCATGTTGTATAAGGATAATGGACAAGGCTAGCCTTGATAGCCTGTCCGCTTTTGCGTTTTCTACTCAGAGGATCTTATTAATCTTTTAAGAGGTGAATCCCACAAGCAGGACCCGAATTGTCTATAAGTACTTCATTGTCGTTTTCCCTTTGGTCTCGTACTCCCCTTTCACTCACTAGACCACTAGCATGGAGTCCGAGTTAATGTTTAACTTTTTGGCTCTGATGTCTTTAGTAATCCTTAAACTAGTGATGAGTCTCCCGTATTCAGCCTCATTGTTGCTTACTACAAAACCAAACTCTAGAGCATAGAGTACCTTCATGCTATGTAAGCCTTGTAATGTTATACTGGTCTTACTCCCCACCCTTAACCTCGCTTAGTAGAGTAGCCATCAATGTGGAGGGTCCATACAAGTACAACAAGCTCAAATTGTAGCTCGTCTGCTTTGGTGTCTTATACTATAAAGGTAGCAAGAATTTATGCCTTGATTGCTTATTTTGGGCAGAATTAGACTCTGTAGGCACTAGCTTAAGGGAGTATTTCATCATTTAGCCTAAAGTATCAAGTTGCTGAAGGATCACTCTAAGTGGTTAGTTGGTTAATACGATGAATGGGTCAGCCTGGAAGTAGGGTTTGAGTTTTTGTATGGTGATGACTACTATTAAGATGAACTTCTAAACCTTAGCGTATCTGATCTTTAGCCTTTGCAAGATGTGGATGACATAGTATATAGGCTTATGCTCTCATCCTTCGGCTCGAACGAAGACTAAAGACGATGCTTTGTTGCTAACAGTATGGTAAAGGTATAGCTCTTCATTAGGTATGGGCTTGAAAAGCACTAGTAAGCTCTCTAGGAAGTCCTTGAGGTTGTTAAAGGCTTTCTAACATGTGGTCATCCATTTAAACTCGGAAGGGTTTTTTTGGTGATTTGAAGAATTCGAAGCACTTGTCCGTGCTCCTTGACACGAACCTGTTCAAGGTGACAATTCTTTCAGTTAGGCATTGGACCTCCTTTATGGTTTTGGGGGCCTACATGTCCTAAACTACTTTAACCTTATTTGGGTTGGCTTTGATTCTTCGTTCTATTACCATGAAATTGAGGAACTTCCCAGATATGACCCTAAAGACATAGCTCCATTTGGTAATGGAGTGTAAGGAATGTTTCTCATAGATCTTTAATGTAGCCTTTCCTATCTTCACTCTTCGCGATCATGTCATCTATGTAGACTTCAATGTTCCCATCCATTTGTGGCTTGAATATTGAGGTAACGAGCCTTTGATATGTCACACTAATGTTCTTCAAGTCGAAGGACATAACCTTGTAACAATAAGTTCTGAAGTTTATGATGAACAAGATGAAAACCTTGTCTTCGGGGGTTATTTAAATCTAGTTATATCTCGAGTAGGCATCCATGAAATTGAGTAGTGCATGTCCAAATGTCAAATTGATAAGCTAGTCGATACGAAAGAGGGGAAAATTGTCTTTAAGGCATGCCTTATTGAGGTCAGTGTAGTTTATACACATATGCCATTTTTCATTAGCCTTCTTCACGAAGACAGTATTCACAAGCCAGGTTGGGTATTTCTCTTACCTTATGAAACTAGCTTGTAACAATTTATGCACTATGTAATGGATTACAACCTGGCGTTTCATGGTGAAATGCCGTTTCTTTTACTTTATTGGTTGAATTGTAAGATCAACATTGAGGTGATGACTAACCTTGGGGGTGTTGATTATCCCAAGCATGTCTTTTGGTGTAAACGTGAATAAGTCCATATATTGTTTGAGAAATTAGGTGAGCTTTGCTTTTTCATCATTAGGCAATTCTACCCCGATTTTTGTGGTCATTCCTGAGGTACTTGAGCTCGATTTCTTTGGTTTTCTCGACCAGCTCTCCTCGTAGTGTTAGGGCTGGGATGGTAATGGACTCTATTGATGGGAATCAGGCTACTAGATCTTTGATTCGCAACCAAGCTCACGACGAATTCCTTTGTTCCAACCAACCTTTGCTGAAGCCAAGTACTTCCTTGCCAAGGTCGAGTACTTCCTTGCCGAGTTACCTTTCATGCCGTGTCGTATGACTATCCATTTTTCTGCAGTATATTGAGTTGATGATTACTCTCTAATGCCAAGCAAACCAATTACTCGACATCTTCCTTGCCGAGAAGCCAAGAGAGAGAGTCCAGATTGACTAAGCCATCCCTGCTTGGACAATCCCATCTGTCCTTACTTTTTATCCGTATCTTCTAACAACCTCACCAATGTAGTGTCGCTACGCGTACAGTATCATGTGTAGAATTCGTTGTACCAATGATTGTTTTTCTTATATATTCATTTTTACCCTTTTATATCTTATACATTACTTACTTAGGAAATACTCTTTTTGTCTTTTTTTTTTTAGGCAAGTTGCTTTAACTTATGGGTATAAATACTCTTATACTCTTTAAGTACTTTTTCTTCCTTACATAAACACTGTTTATTTACTTTCGGCATCACTCTTATCCTTTCCCTTAAATAAAGTTAGGTGGTGAGTAACCTCACCGAACCAATTAGTATGTCATATCGAATTGTGTTATGGGTCCTTAGAAGTTCCATTGATGTGTCATATCTTCTAGAGCTGTTCATAGGTTTTGCTTACTGTTTCATTCTTCGTTTTTTGCCCTTTTTGTACTTTCCCCATTAATCCTTTTTCGAGCTTTCTGCAAGCTTTGACTCATTTAGTGACCAACCTTATCTGTTCTTGGTCATGGGTCGCAACATCTATGCTCATGATGTTATCTCGGGTTTAAGCTTTGAGTTAGAGGGATCTAGATAACTTATGGTCCCCTCAGGCTTCATTGACTCCGGTTGGTATCATGAATTTTGTTTTCAGGCATCTTTAGCTAATAAGCATATCAAAATTTGTAACACTCAGCTGGCCTAGAATTACACTATATGGCAACTAATGGTTGATGATGAGGAAATCAATAGATTATGTGGCAACGTGTTCATTGTTGCCCAGTTAAACTAGGAGAATTATGATTCCTTTGGTTGGCATAGGTTTTCCTCCCTCGAAAGTTGTGAGACCATGTTTATAGGTTGTAAGGGTTTGTCCAACTTGTCCTTCGTTTGCTAGTAGGCATTGTAAAAGAGTATGTCTACCGAGCTACTATTGTCGATGAATGTTTTAGGAACATCAAAGTAACTAACTTCAATGTTTATTATGAGGGTATCACTATGGGGGGAAATTAATACCCTGCTTGTCTTCCACGATGAAACGAATTGTCATGTTGGTCTTTAGCTTTTTAGTTGGAACAAGGTATATCTCATATTGAGCCGTCATGGTCACAGTGTCTAAAAGGAGGCCAACGCCTTTGAATACGATGTTTACTTGCCCCTATCATCCTCAATAGTTTTGGTCATTAGTAGGGGTATCGTTTTGTTGTTGCTACTATTCCTATTAGGGTTGTTCTACTTAACAACATTGGGTTAGCCACTATATTTGGCTCCTTTTGTCCACTATGAGGTAGTTGATGCAATCTTCGTAGACAAGGCCTTCAACCGCATTTTTGAGGTGATAGCATTCATCCATATTATGGCCATGCACATGGTAGTAATCACAAAACTTGCCTAAGTTTGTTGCTTTAGGGGTTCCACAGACATTTGGTGCTCATGTGAGTTGCTATCTAACCTCATGTATGATCTCCCTAAGAGGTTTATTGAGGGGGTATGTATGAGGGGTAATCCTAGAACTTCTGTCCATGTCTCTTTCATCTGTCCTTTGCTAGGGACTATGGCTTAAGGTCCTTAGGCCCTAAGCAGTCTTTCGCAAACCCATAGGTGTTGTTATTTACCTCGAATTGCTCTCTAATGGCATCCTCTTGGGTTACATACTACTTAGCCATCTACATGAACTCATAGAAGGAATCAAGCTTATTTAATGAGACTGTGTCGAACAGTCTCCCCACGAGGTCTATTCCTGTTATGAAGGCATCTAGGCCCATTCCAATATCGAGCTTAGATACATATATTTTTGTGCAATTGAAGCGTTGGAGGTATGCCCCTTAGGTTTTATTCAGTCATTGCTTTACATTATAGAGTATGGAGGAGTCTCTTCTCGGGACCTTAGAAGTTAGGAAGTGCTACTGGAACTTGCCTCTTAGATCATCAAATGATGTAATGGAGTCGTTAGGCTGGGTGTTGAACCAAAGTAAGGAAGCTTTCGCTAATGTTCTAGGGAAAGCCTTGCACATAATTACGTGGGAGAAGTTGTGTAGTGATGGAGTGTCAATTTCTGGAGATGGAGTCCTGACTGCTAGACCCCTCATCCGAGCTTGCCTCTAGGGCTTACAATCTCTTACAAGAAGGATCTTATCTTTTAAACTTGCCAAGGACGAGCTCTAATGCATGGAAGAGCTGTAGAAGAACTCTCTAAAGCCCTAACTCGGCTACACTCTACTTTGCTTAAACTTTTGTCCAGATACCTATTTGCTGAGTGTCGAAGCCAAGGTCCATAGAAGCTAGGCTATCTTACCTGCCAAGTACCAAAGCTGAAGTCGATGGAAGCCGAGTTCTCCTATCCTACTCTGTTGAGCTAATACCACACTCAATCACCTTGGCAACCTTCAGTATAGCATAGTATCAACAACTTCAATGCCAACTCAGTTCGGCCATAATGCCCTAACATTCTAAAATGCAAACCTATTGATAAGCTGCCACCTATCCCTTACTTTTAGGATACTTGTACCATATTCTTTTTTATCCTTTATCATATTTACCCCTTTTTGTTGGTATTAAGAATCTTCTTCGTACATTACCTTTTTTGTAACTTCCTTTATTGTAATATTGTCCTAAAGGACTTATTATAAATAATCCTTTTTACTATAGCTGTAAGCATCTTACACATCATTGTTAATGCATATTCTTATTCTTGCGAAACAATATTCTCCAAATACATCCTTTCTCACACTCTTATCTAATCTTGTTGGGTAAGTTAAGATTATTAGCAAATGTACCTTAGTATTAGCTTGTGTGTCATATCAGGCGAAGCATTAAGTAGTGTAGTATTTGTTGGTGCGTCATATCCTACAAGTAGCTTCACGAAAGCTACTATGTTTGTCAACCTAATTCATTTAATTTTTTTTTATATCTTAAATGATCCATGTAGTTACTATCTCCTACGATAAGCCCTAGTGATTAACTGAGCTTCTAAGTACATCATCTAATCCTAGTATCAAAACTTGAGGTTGCGACCGAAAGCTACATATTGTAGTAGTTGCTTCTTATTATAGTATGTGTTCTGTTATACTCTGTTTCTCTAGTGGAAAAATAGAGCAAGTTCTTAAGTTACTATGCGATATCATATTATCATAGTTGTATGAAATTTTCTATTGAGTAGTGAACTTCCTAAAGTTTTGTATTAAAAATGTCAAATCCTAATGTTTAAGGAGAGATTAATGAAGCCGAGAGTGATATTCATGGTCGGAGCTATGTTACCCAACAAATCCTGTAAATTACTGACGTACAATTGCAAGACCTTGCTGCTATCGTAGCTAACCTTACTATATCTATACATAGGGTAATAGAGACCAAGCCTCAAGAGTGAGTTGATGAATAAAGCTGAGATGTGAGAGACTGGTCAAAAAGACAAGTAGCTAAGCATAGAGCATTAGAAGCTGTTAATGTGAACCCAGCTCCACCCTAACATATTAAGAGGTTTATGAGGAGGAGACTTGAGTTAGAGGAAATTAAAAAGTATGGGAAGGGGGAAGAGCATTATGACAGATTCAAAGAGTGCACGCTTCGTATTCCTAGAGGAGCCAAACATCTTAAAGTGCAGGTTCCAAGCTTTAATGGGTTTAGTAATGCTTATGACTACCTAGATTGGGAGGAGACGATCGAAAAGATCTTTGACTTCTATGATTATGAAGGCTTAATGTGTATTCAAGTAGTTGCTTTAGAATTTTCTAGGTATGTAGCTAGTGGAAGAAATTGTAGAATGCACGTCAGCAAGCCCGACGTGAAATTTGAACCTAAAATGATATGAAGAGAGTTTTGAAAAGTAGATTTGTACCAAAACATTATGAGCCAGACACCTTCTGACGTCTTCAAAAACTCAAGTAGGGTAGCTAATTTGTAGATAAGTATATTCAAGAGTTCTAACTACTAATGATCCATTATGATGTCGATAAATTGGAAGCTCGAATAGTAGTAAGAGTTATTTCTGGCTTAAAGCTTGAGAATGGTAACATAATAGAAGTACGAAGGCTTGGGAGTCTAAATGAGACAATCCAAGTAGCCTAGAGAGTTGAAAGGTAGAGGCAAAATCAGCTCAGTCAAGTGTTGAATAGCTAACTTGGCTTGTTGAGCAAAACTAATATGCCAAACCAACCTGGATATGATAAAGTTTAGTACAGTTTCGAGGTTGATTGCTGAGGTTGAATGCCGAGCATACCTAATGATGGCCAAGGAAAGACTAAGGCCAAGGAGCCTAAGGTTAGAAAGAATCAAGGTCGAATCTCTAGTAGGAAGACTAAAGATATAAAGTGTTTCAAGTACCTTGGTTGTAGACATGTGACAAGTCAATGTTTGAATTGATGCATCATGACCATTAAGGGAAAGAAACCCCAATTCGAAGTGGAGTGTGCTAGTGAAGGAGAGGAAGAAAAGATAGATGTTAATCATCTGTTAGACGAGTTTCAAGAAGATTCAGACACTTAGATCTGACCTAAACTGGGAGAATACTACATGGTTGTGTAACGATCACTCAATACCTTTACTATTGATGTGAATGAATAAAGAGAGAACCTCTTTTACATAGATTGTTGAGTAATGGAAACATATGCATTGCGATCATCAATGGAGGAAGTTTTACTAATGTAATAGCACATGGTGTAGTGAAGGCTTTAAAGTTGTAGACTTGTTCTCATTCTAAGCCCTATAAGATTTACTGACTTAATAAGAAGGGAGGTCTGCCAATTTTCGAGCAAGTTAGAGTACTAATCACTATTGGTGAAAAATAAAAGGATAAGTGTTGTGTGACATCCTACCCATGTATGCTTCATACATACTACTTAGCCGACCTTGGCTATTTGATTTGAAAGTGCTCTACGATGGATATAGGAACACTTATATGTTCCAAAAGGATGGGAGGAAGGTTGTACTAACTCCTATGAGCTTAAGAGAAGTTCAGAAATCTTAAGTCAAGATTTCCAAATCCTTGTAGAAGAAGTCCTTAGTGATTTCCTAAGTATAGTTTTCTAAGGATGTTAAGGAAGAGGAGATTGTATTCTTATTAGTCACAAGACTTCTAAAGTTGAAGGAAGTCAGAGCATTACTTACCGAAGTGCATACATTTGATCCACTTAAACTAATATAAAAATAAATCATAAATACTCCAACAAGTATGTTGGGTCGGAATCAAGTAATAAAAAGTGAGCAAGGTAGTCGATCCCTTGAGAACTAAGAAATTATTAATCCTACAATAGTTCTTATGAACATTTAGGCAGTCAAAATTAAATTGTGAATTAACTAATTTCTAATTACCCTAAAATTGTCAAAAAGAAAATTATGATAAAGTATTAAAAACTATGCAATCAATTGAGAATGTAAGAAAAATAAAATTTACCTTAGTTGTGCAAATCAAATTGTCATCATGTTATATAGATTAATAGCTATATGGTCATTCAAGTGAAATTATCATGCCTTAAAACTTAAGGATTTAAACTTCTAATTAATCGGTCAACTTCCATATCTCTAATTAATAGTGGACTCTAAGTTATAATCATACATCTTCCGATGCTATGGTTGTCTAATGTCCTAAATCAATTATCCTTAATGTCTTAGCGAATAATTAACTCGAAACATTACATTAATCCCTGGATAATATCTAATTAATCTAATTAACGCTGCTCCTACATTAGCTAATCAATTTAATCAAGAATTTCTAACAAACTCTATATCAACTCCTGTATCAATAATGTTTCTGACAATTATAATCAATAGATAATTATAATCGAAATCATAGAAATTGCAATCATGAATCATCCATATATCTATTAACCCTATAACATGAATACAATTATTATCTCAACTATCTAGGGTTTCATCAGTTTCCCACAAATTAAACTTAGCCAACTATGGAAATTAAAATAAAAGCACATATAATAATAGAATTTGCAAAGAAGTTCATAATTAAAAATAAAAACAAATCACATAATTGCATAAATATAAATAGAATAGAGATCACTAATTCTGTAATTATGATGAATAAACTTCAATTGCAACTCCAAGGATGATTTCTACAGCAAAAGTGAAGTCTTCTCAACAATCCATGAATTTCAAAAGAAAAACTCTTCAAAAATAACTCCTAACTGCTTATAAGACTCTCTAACTCTAAAGAAGATGAAAAAGTCCATCTAAAATATCAATCACATGGCTATTTATAGAGAAAACAAGAGTTGGCTTTCGAATGGATGTCGTCTTCTTGAAGGTTGGCCATGAAAGCTAACAGTGTAGAGCTCTAAAGTCGCCAGTATAGTGTAGGACGACCTTAGGCTAGTTGTCTTCAATTCTAAAGTGTTATAGATCGATTTGGGCTTCGTTCGTTTGCATAAAACTCTTTCAAATTGATCATATTTCTACTCTGAATCCTCCAACACCTGAAATATCTATATAAAAATACTTAAGTATCATTTCTTAATGATTTCTATAGAATCAATAATAATTCTACATAATTCACACATTAAAATATGAGTAAAATATGCCTTTATCAACATTGCTCCAATATGCTGACTTGTTTCCTTGAGTTACTGAAAGGTTTACCCCTGTTAGAGGAATAAAGCATTGCATCGACCTCCAGCTTAGAGTTACCCTACCTAACCAACTTGACTATAGGCTTAATCCTGAGTAAGTAATTAAGCTGAAGAAACAAGTTGACAAGTTGATTGAGCATAGGTATGTACGAAAGAGCATAAGCCCCTATGCGTACCGGCTATTCTAATGCTAAAGAAGGATGGATCATGGAGAATGTGTATTAATAGCTAAGCTATTGACAAGATTATTGTTAAATATCGATATCTAATCTCATAATTAGACAATATGCTTGATGAGTTGCATGGTATACAAATATTTTCAAAGGTTGATCTAAAGAGTAGCTACCACCGGATCTAAGTGAGGCTACGAGATGAATGGAAGATTGCTTTCAAAATAAATGATGCTCTATTTGAGTGGTTGGTGATGCCATTTAGACTCACAAAAGTGTCGAGTACCTTTATACGACCTATGAATAATGTTTTGAGATCCTTGATAGGAAAGTGTGTTGTAGTCTATTTTGACAACATTTTAGTGTATAATACCGACCTTAACTTTCATGTCGAGCACTTGATATCAATATTTGATATCCTCTAAGTTAAACGACTATTTGGTAATTTGAAGAAATGTGTGTTCTATTAGAGCGAGGTAATATTCCTTGGATATGTTGTCTCTGGAAGAGGAATCAAAGTTAATGATGGAAAGATTTAAGCTATTCTTGAATGGCAAATGCTGATCAGTGTTGCCGAAGTTAGGAGTTTTCATGGTCTAGGTTAGTTTTATCAAAGATTCATTAAGAATTTTAGTTCCATATTTGCCCTATTGACCAAGCTGATCAAGAACTTTGAATTCAAATGGTTTAAGAAAGCTCAAAAGAGGATTGAGGAGATCAAATCCAAGTTAACTTCTACCCCAATACTAATACTGCTTGACTTCAGCAAGGCTTTTGAGCTAGAATGCAACACATTTGGAGTTGGTATTAGAGTTGTTCTCATGTAAGAGTGTTGACCAATTGCATATTTCAATAAGAAGCTCAAAGGTGCCACACTAAATTACTTGGCATATGACAAGGAGTTCTATGCCCTTGTTTGAGCAGTTCAGAATTGGCAACATTACCTACTGTTGAGAGAGTGTATTATCTACTCGAACAATGAATCTCTCAAGCATCTTAGAGGACAACAAAAACTCTCTCGACACCATACTAAGTGGGTTGAGTACTTTGAAACCTTTTGCTATATCATCAAGTACAAAAAGGGAAGTTCTAACACTGTGGCTGATGCCCATTCTCATCGAAATGTTCTTATCACGACATTGCAAGCTATAATACTTAGGTTTGGTACTTTACCTAATCAATATAAGCATGATTCACACTTTGGACCCTTAATGGCCAAGTGCAAGATTAGAGGAGTAGTAGATTGGTTCTATCTGAGTGAAGGATTTCTAATGAAGGGAAAGCAAGTTTGTATGCTGAACAGTTTTGCTAAGGAATTACTTGTTTGAGAAGCCCATGTAGGAGGCTTAGTCGACCATTTTAGCTAGAAGAGAATTGTTAAGCTATTGAGAGAATATTTCTATTGGCTTGGGATGATAAAAGATATACGTGAGGTGCTTGAATGTTGTGAGGTGTGCAAGCAAGCTAAAGGAAGAAAGGAACCAAATGGAGAATATACACCTTTGCCCATACTTGAACGACCATGGACTGATCTAAGTATAGATTTCATACTCGGCTTACCTAAAACAGCTCAAAAACATGATTCTATTATGGTAGTGATTAATCGATTCGACAAAATGGGCTACTTCATCCCTTACCATAAAACCAATGATGCTTTATTTGTTGCTAACCTCTTCTTGTAGGAGATCGTGCGATTGTATGGTGTTCAGAGAAGTATTGTCTCATATTGTGATTCAAAGTTTACAAGCTTCTTCTGGCGAACACTATGGAAGAAGCTCGGTACTAAACTCATGTTCAGTACTTCTTGCCATCTACAAACAAACAGCCAAAAAGAGGTTATGAACATAATAGTAGGCAACCTCCTTCGAGCTATTATTGGGAAGAATCTACATGATTGGGATCTATGCCTGTTCATCATCAAGTTTGTTTACAAGCGCTCCACTTATAAATTAACAGGAAGGTCACCTTTTGAGTTCATCTATGGACTTAGTCCGAACTTACCATTAGACTTGATTACCAGATCGACCTCTCAAGGAGAAAGTTAGTCAAGTTTGCAGCATGCTAAAGAGTTTCATAAACTACAGCAAAAGGTTGTCAAGCAATTAGCTAAGATAATGACTTGACAAAGAGAGAAAGAAAGCAAAGGTAAAAGGCGACTTATTTGTAGCCTAAGAGACCTTATTTGGATTCACCCTAGCAAAGAATGATTCCCAAGAAAGAGAACTAACAAGTTATCCCCAAGCTAGATGGCCCTTTTAAGATCCTTTGACGCATCAATGATAATGCCTATGAGTTAGAACTACTTGAAGGATACGAAGTGTCTCTAACTTTCAATGTCACCAACCGGGCACCCTATGTGCCAGAAGAAGAAGAAGATTAAGATTTAAGGGCAAATCTTTAACAACCTTAGGAAGCTAATGTAGTGCCAATTTCTAGAGATGGAGTGTCGACTATTGGACCCCTCACCGGAACTCACCTTTGAGACTTACAATCTTTCCTGAGAAAGATCATATCTTCTCAACCTACCAAGGACGAGCTCTAATACATGAAAGAGTTGTAGAAGAACTCTCTAAGGCACCAGCTCGGACATAGTCTACTCTGTTCAGACTTCTGTCTAGTTGCCTATTTACTGAGTGCCAACCTTCCAAGTACCAAAGCCGAGGTCCGTAGAAGCTAAGCTCTCGTATCCTACTTTGTTGAGCTAATACCACACTCAATCACCTTGGCAACCTTCAATGGAATCTTCTTTTATGACATTAACTTACTAAAGCTAAGGTCCATGGTACCTACTGATAGGTTGCCACCTATCCCCTGCTTTTATGACATTTATACTATATTCCTTTTTGTCCTTTGTCATATTTATCCCTTTTTATTAGTACTAAGAATCTTCTTCATACATTACCCCTTTTTGTAATTTCCTTTATTGTAGTGTTGCCCTAAAAAACTACAATAAATAGTCATTTTTACTATAACTATGAGCATCTTACACATTATTGTTAATGAATGTTCTTGTTCTTACAAGACATTATTCTTCGAGTACATCATTTCTCACACTCTTATTTAATCTTGCTCGGTAGCTTAAGATAAGTGGTGAGTAGACTTTAGTATTAGCTTGTATTGTATTTGCCAACCTAAGTCATTTCATCATTCTTCGATATCTTAAAGGTTCTACATGGTTAATGTCTCCTATGGTAAGCCTTCGTGATTAACTTAGCTTCTAAGCACATCATGTAAGCTCATCATGGTTCGAAAATGGACGAGGTGATCGTCTGGGTCGATAGTTCCATTATAAGTGCTAAAGTGGGGTAGTCTTATGCCTACAAGCAATGTTTCCTCTAGGATTAGGAGGACAAACAGGCTCTTTATTACTATGGAATGCAATGTATGGGTGGATGAATCCAGTTTCTTTTAATTGCACACATTGGAAACATAATTGATATGTTCTTCTAATTCCTTGATGTTCATGTCTTCGAAGGCTTTTGATGACTACTTTGGGGACAATTCGTTAGCTGGTTTGCTTGTCATTGTGTCCTCACCTTACGTATGCTTTTTGCCATGATTGCAATTCAGTCGATCTTGCAGGTCTTCAGGAGCCTATTGGTTATACTGAGTTTGGTCACGTAAACGTACCAAGCATATAGTTCGTAAGTTATAATTTTTACTTAGTTCAAAGGAGGAGCTAACAATTGCATCCTCACTAAGGCATTTATGGGATGTATTTTTAGGCATTGCAACATCTTTGTGCAAGGCAGTATTGGACTCTTAGGTCCTTCTATTTTCTTCTAGCGTTTGTTGAATAAGGGGTTTAAGCTATTGAACCTCAAAAGTTTAAGCTTCTAGCAATGGGGGCATTGCTGAGAGGATCGAACCATTTCTTTTAACTTTTTTTCAAATTCGATAAATGTTGGTTTGCCATGGTAGAATCGTTACGTCTCCTCCATCTAGTTGTGACGTAGTAGTGTCGCTTAAATGTAAGGCTTATAAGTGGTTGTTTTTGCTTATAACATCTTATGTGTGGTGGCTTGAAATGTTGGGTGCTAAAATGTTGATTGTAGTTGAAACAACTAAAAATGGTATGGGGCAGATTAGGCTTCAACTAGTTAAGTGAAGGTCTAGAAGTTGATTGGGCCATGCTGGTTCCCTGCTCCTTGATACCTATATAAAGCCCCTTGGGAGTGTGTCTGCAGGGCCTTCTGACGCTTAAGTCTACAAGGATGACAAAGAGGAATAGAGGGAAAGGGAGCCGATCACTAATGATCCACAAGGATAATGCTTAGGAAACAAGGGTTCCTTTTTTATCCCGACTATTATGGTGTTTTAGGTTCAAATATAATTTGGTCAAAGGAGGACTCAAGAGAGAGGATTCAAAAAGAGAGCCCTCTTACATAATAACCTCTTATACTATAGTGTAAGAGGGGTACGATTACTTGGATACATGGAGGTTTGGGGTTCCCCCGTACTAACAGTTAGCAAGCGACATGCACCACGAAGCTGATAAGGTAGCTCTAAAGGGTGGTAGGCCACGACCATGCTGGCAGTTATGTTTATGATCTGGGAATCTGACACCTTCAAGGGTTATCGGGTATACTAACCATAACATGGATGTCATATGGCAATTAATGAGTTGTGGTTGGGTACTAGTGCTAAAGACAAAGGAGGGGCAAAGATTTTGAGAGGCTTGCAAGAGCTTAGCTAAGGATGAGCCGAGTCTTGAAGGGGGTCATGGGAATGTCCTCACTTACTATATTCGAGCTGGGTGAAGCTCACATACCGGGCTTAGTGCTTAGAGGCAAGTCCACTTGGAGTAGATGCCTGGGTGCTTACAGTGAGAGCATCCTACCAGGTTACAATACTTAAGGGAAGCAAGGGGCATATCTGCATACTCGTTGATGGGCTTTTAGAGGCTTGTTTATGGGTTTAGCCTTAGGTCAGGCAAAAATTAGATGTCAATACTTAATGGTTGAGTCAATCTTAAATGTGATTTTTTTTAACGCAATACTAAGTTTTAGGTGGAAATTAATCCCCTAATTGTAAGGGAGAATATTATACCTCACGAGGCTTGTGTTTCAATTATTTGAGATTCTTGGTGTTCATTAGGTTGTTTAGGAGGTTGATTTTGGCCCCTACGTGCCTTCATGGTGACAACAATATTCTTTTGAATGTGTTTGCCCCATCTCTTTCTCTGGACTTTGACTTTAGGAAGAAATTAAAGAGCTGTTGTCATCACTTCACTTGACCTCCTATAAGAATCCAAAACTAAGCCCCACACATAATGTCACATTGCATATCAAATTTACATAGTACTTGCAAGAACTGGGACAGGAACATGACTTGTTAACAATTCTATGACACAATCGAGCATTGAATAGAATTGAAGAAGGGTCAATTCAGTGCATGACAGTTGGTACATATACATTGAGAGGTCTAGAGATAGACAAATACAAAATGAAATCTCAAATATTACTATGAAATACTTGTTAAGGAATTAAATAAAGATTTATCTACTTACTTTTTTCAATGAAATATAGATTAATCAATATTGGAAAGTATGGAAATATTTTTTAAACTTACAGTAAGTACTCAGGACACTCATTAATGGATATATAAAATAATGAAACTTGGCTTCATGCAATCAATCAAATATATATATATATAACAGAAAACACGTTGTGGCCCAACAATTAACAGTGATGTGGATATTGTAGCGACGAATTGTGATGTATATGGGATATGTGCAGCCTAATAACACCAAAGTGTGGATTAATTTTTCTGACAGGTCAAACAGCCATGGGCATGCATGATGAGGAGGAAGTTGTAGTGTACGAGACTCGTTGACTTCACACCCCATAATGTGGCATCGAAGCCTAAATTATTTTTGTTGCAGAGAAACTTTTCATACCAGATCTTGTCTCATCTTGGACGCACGGCAAATTCCAAGAGAGAGACCGAGAGAGTTTTGGTATAATTTTTTTTCTTTTTATATTTTTGATCGAGAAGGATAATTAGTAGTCAACTTTTGATTTATATTCAACTTATTAGTTTTTGAACTCTTAAAACGTTCAATTCTGTAGTATTCTCTACTCAACGTTTAAGATGAGTAGTCAACGAGAAGCTTCGTTGCGTTGGAAATTTCATAAATCATGGCATTACATAAATTACATTCCCAAATGTCACAATATTGTCAAATGTTATTTATTTTATCCAGTAAAGTACTTTAAGGTATTTTAAAGTAGCTTGTTTGAATTGTGTTTCATATCAATGACCTAATCCAACGACAGATTGAAATTTTTGTCTCTCTTATAAGAGCCAACAAGAGGTTACATTATCATTTTTAAGCAATAAAACCATCGATTCCATCTTGGCAAGAAAGACACCTCTTGTCACTTGAAGTAGAGTTATGAATGAGATGAGTTTACTTATTAGCTACTCAAATTCGACTTAACATTAACTTAAGTTTGATTCAACAATAATCAAGATGAGTTTAGCTTGAGTTTACTTAATCAAACTCAATCATTATTGATTTTTATCTTGACTAGCTCAAGCGACTAATCAAGTTTGATTTGAACTTTAGTATTAGTTGAGTCTAAATTAACTCAATATTATATTAGTTAATTAAAATCAAAATAAGTTTAATCAAGTCAAACTTTAGAGCTTATTGAGTACTGCATCAAATTGAGTTCGAGTTCTAAGTCATAAACTTAGTTGAATTCAAGTTGGATTGAGTTTTGAAACTTTTGATTAAGCTTGAACTTAGCAAGGGTAGTCTTTGCTTGACTTGTTCAAAAACCCTACTTCCAAGCGGTGATTCACTATTGTTACTTTTTTTCTTTTTTCTCCTTTCCTGATGAAATACATATGATAGTAGTAATTTACAACATGTCTTTTGATACATATATAATATAAGTCAGCAAGGCTTATACTTATTGGTTAAAAGGCAAGAGGATGTCTTCACCGGATCTAAATTGGAGAAATTAATGTTTTCAGTACACTCAAAAGCAACAAGATGTCGTCCTCGTCCGGTTTCTTCTAAAAGCAACGATTAGTTCCTTCTTGCTCTTATTCATGGGATTAGCTAAGTACTTGTAGTGATTGAAACCAATTACTAAGGAGCCTTATTTCATGTATATTTAGACCCAAAAAAAAAAAAGTAAATAAATAAATCATCCCGATCCCTTTGTCAGACGTGGGATACCTTAAAAGCTAACTCCGAATTCTAAGTTGTCAAATAGGATTAATGTAAGAAAAATTGCTAGAAGATATAAGGATAGTATTTCACGGAACTCACACCCAGAAGTGTTTTTTTTTTTCCCCCTCTTTTTTCTGCTAACTTTATTACAATTCACAACATGAGGAGAAAGATTCAAATATGATCTATCATATAGGAATATTTGTATTTATATCATTAATTCTATAGAGAGGTCTTTAGTTGATGATCTGTATCACCATAACTTGGTTGCAATTTCTCTATGAATCTCATGAAGAGTTCTGTGTAGCTGTAGAAGCTTTTACTTGATTAAGGGGTGCTCTTGGCCCAATGAATATCTCTTATAGAGGTGTTTTTTCGATTTGAAACGTATTAAAGAACTAGAAGGTAAAAAAAAGAAAAAATAAAGAAAACTAATATATATATATCAATGAAAAATTAATATTTGGATGGTAGAGCACATCCTGATAAATGGATGTTGTTCCTAGGCCGTAAGCATAACAAGAACCTCTATCCTTCCATCTGAAATCTTGAATCTTATGTTTCCCAGCATTTCTCGTTACTTTTTCTCTCTTTGTTTTTCATTCCTACTATACGCAATTTTTCAATGCTTTGTCCTTCTTTAAGAACGTCCAAGACGTCTTTTGGTGCAAGAAAGATGGATGCATCACATATCTCCGAACATAGAATAAATGAGACACACATAATATGGCAATAAGAGTGGTAATTATCTATAATGTTTAAAAATTCGTGCCTATTTCATGTACATTATTAGAGATTATCTATCTTATGCTTGTTTGGGGGGAAAAAAATTCATTTCTAAACCAGCTGTATAGAAATCCAGCAACAAAGTGTTTAACATAGCATGCAGTTTGTTTATAAAAAAACGAGTCTACAGATATATTTCCGATATATACATTTACTATATGGAAAATGCATTCCCTAAACAAAAGTAAGTAGGAAGGAAATGAAAGAGAACGAGAGAGAAACAGTACAATAAGTAATTTATAATATAGAATAATGCATGCTAAAAATTCAGATAATCCAAATAAAAAAAAAAAAAAGAAAAGCATATGGATGTCTAAGAAAGCCACTTCTTCCCACTTGCATCAGCTTTATAAGTCACATAGCACTGTTGGCATTAATAAAACTGAAAATTTGTTGGACCGAATTCGCTATGTCTTCTGCTGTAAATCTTGTTTCGCTTGAAACCTGAAAACATATTGTGGATGATACAAGATAGGTTAGGCTACAATCTAATTTAGAAACATAAAATTGCTAGAAAAAATCATAATAATTTTATGCATTTTAGGATATTTGTCAATTATTCTATCAAAACCAAGGCGTTAAAAAGGGTCTAGAATAATATACGATCAACAAATATCCTGAGAGGTGCTGTTAGATTTGATACTTGGCATAATATCATAGATAATATTGATTAATTGAACTAAATATTTAAATCAATATATCGTTTTTTTATATTTTTAAAGTCATTCTGCAAGTATGAGGATGAGAGGTAACATCAACTATAAGATATAGCAGGTAAAGCCAAAAATAGAAATTTTGCCTTATGTCCAACTGACTCCTCAATAATCTCTCATGGTCGTCGTAATAATGAAACTAGTTAACCGAGTTTATACGGTTATATATATATATATATATATATTTTGCAAGTACGTAATTTCATATAATTTAACAAAAAAGATTAAGCACGAGATATATGTTTTACTCTTACCATATACGATGGGTTGGAAATAAAACCATAAATATATGGGTTATATATATTATTAAAGACAAGCCAAACAAGAAAACAACTATTTAATTAAATATGAATGTCAAACCATAGATTTGTTTATTGATAGGTGTGATTGTGTGTGTATAAAATTTTTCATCATTACACATGTAACAAATACTATTTTTAGTGATTTTTAGCAGAAGGTTATGGTGTATGACCTAGCTGATGCGTTAGAGGTTTTTCCTTTTTTGTTTTTTTGGCCATCAGGGTTAGAGGTCATTTAACCGTCACAGAATGTATCAATGAAAAATTAAAAAACTTACAAAAGTATTTGTCTTACTTTTCGTTCTACTTTTTTTTATGGTTTTTAACCACAGAGCACCCAATCGCCTTATACTACCGGTTATCACTAAAAGCGAATAATGTTCTAAGTATCTTAGTATTATTTGATAATATTTGATGGGTGCAAAGTTTTGACTATAACAATTATTGAAAAATTGGAAAAAAAAAAAAATCCACCAAAACAGTACACCATTAGATTCTATTCGTCCCAGGGATGACGCAAGTAACTCAAACCTCTAATCTTACTTAAATTTTCACAATTAATTATTGACAACCATAAAACTTTTTGATGTTGTAGCATAAGACCTGTGAAATTACATCTTAAAATTTAAATATATCAAGATGTAATTACCTTGACATTGAAGGAGTAGAGAACCGTTTGCTCAATGGTTGTGATGTTGGTGTGAAGAATATTAAGTTGTAAATCTTCAAGGGCTGCAATGGTCTTAATGAGCTGACCAGGCCTTCTTCTAGACAAGATTTTGATCATGGCATCAAACCCTAAAACCTTAACTTCAACATCAGCAAGACATGACTTGCTTTCAGCTGTTTCCTCCTGTAGCCCACTTTCAAAGTCCACAATCTTGATCTGGTCATTTGGGATAATTTGAGGGAGAGGAGGGTAGAATTGTGGTTGCGCTGGTGGCGGGGGTTGGCCAATCGGGAGAGACGATGGATCGCCGACCATCTGTCTAGGTGCACCGCCATCTCCATAAAGGCGCCGCCGTTTTTGAGACTCTAAGCATTGGAGAAGTTGCTCTAGTTCCCTTACAAACTCAATGGCTCCACCAATAATGGAAGCTTGATCCCCCTTCATATATAGTATGTCACCAAATTAGAATAAAAGAACAAACTAATCATTGACATTTTTTTTTTTATAAATTGTAAAGAAAATATTAACATAGTCACAGCATTCGGACATCTCTCATATGAAAGTACCACATGAGGTTACAGCCTTATAATTATCACTTATAATTATTCAATATGTGAACTATATTGAACAAATAAATTTACTTGATAAAAATTGCTATCTTTTGCTCAAGCATGTTGTTCAAATAAAATTGTTGGATGAAATAGATTTGATTCTTCGTTTCCACTCTACACACGACGCATTTTGTACACAGCGATTGACAAACATACGTACCCGTTGCACGTATGAACCGGGCATGAGAGATCTTAGAACACGAAGATGTTCATTCATTTGCCTTCTCCTATTTCTTTCAACAGCTATGTGAGTCATTCTTTGGCTCTCCACTTCCTCACTAGTCTTGATTGTCCTTGGCCTCTTCCTCTTATTATTATTACTCTTTGCCTCAGGTACTACTATAGGGTTCTTATCCTCAACGTTTTCTTCACCAAGAAATGGATGCACCGAGGACGACACGTTGTGCGAAACCCAATTCCCATCTTCTTCCTCTCTATAACCCTCGTGACGATCTTCCATTAATCGTCCCAGCCTATCTTCAACGCTCACTCCCTTATATCTCTCAATGCTTCCATCCTCCTCTTCGTGTTGATACTCCAATGGTTTTTCCTCGTTTAGGACCGGAAATTTTAGAAAGCATATAGGGTCAAGCCCCGTTTCTTCCTCGTTGTTGTTCTTCATTTGATTTAATGCCAACTTGGGACCAAAATCCGCAAATTGCATCACATCCGCGAAGCTCAATTTATCCGAAGAATTCTGGCCACCAAATAACACTCCCGAGGAAAATTGTTGGTGTTGATGATGTTGCTGAGGATTATTCAGCATATAATCAACAACTCCACTATTATTGTTGTTGTTGTTGTTGCTGCTGCTGCTGTTGTTATCTATATCGCGTGATGTTTCTCCGACATGTGATTTGACAAAATGATGCTGTCGATGAGGATGATTATGATCTATAGGGTAATTAATATTTGTAAAATTATTTGAGGGCACGGAGGCCTGAAAGAAAAGATCGACATCAGAATAATACAACATCGGCAAAACGATTGTAGATGTTTTTTATTTTTATTTTCTTTTTTCAATAACAAAAAATTGGACAAACAAGGAAGATGGAAGTGCTGAAGATAATATATTACCGAGAAGCTCTCTTCTTGCTCCATAATATACAAGTATGACTTTAATCGATCGAAGGGTCCCTCACTGAGCTGCGATCATGCAAAGACAAAAAAAACCCTAATGAGTTTTGTCACTTCTTGGAACTTGTCCCAGAAACGTCAGTGAGCAAGGAAAAGGAAAAAAAAAAAAAAAAAAAAGAAAGAAAGAAAGAAAGAAAAACACGACAAATTTAACTATCTTATCTTAAACGACAAGTCATAAGTTCGTATATATATAATACGCACTTTAAATCATTAAAACAATATATAATCAAATTTTAGTGTACAAAACAATACAATTATATATCAAATTTCAAAATGATTCATCTACAAAAATACCCTGATATGATTAATCTCTATGCGGATATTGAATAGTCATATTCCATAAACGATTTGTCTAAATAAGATAACCCTGACCCCGTCACCCCCTTCTTCATCTCTTCAGATCAACATGGAGAAGTATAGAAATATTAGAAGAATATGATATAGATGAAAACGAATAAATAAATAAAAATTAGTCATTAAAGTATAATTTTCATAACATACCCTCAGCTTGGAAAAAGGAGGAGAAATAACTACGTATCAAATGTTTATACAGTGTAGAGAGTAGGGTGTATACAACAACAGGACAAAGGTTGCCTGTTAGATTTGGCTTTGACTTGGGCGAGAGAGAGAGAGAGAGAGGAGCCTGGGGGAGTAATTTCCAGCTCACAGGTTTACCACCGAATGGAGCTATAATATAATTTTATCACTTTCACCACCACCACCTTTATATTAATGCAAGTCACAAGCCAATAACGCTCTTTCTCTTACTTTTCATGACTCTAATAATCAAAAGCTCGAAGTTACTTTTAGAATTTTGAAAATGCATTGTCTTCACGGATGGTTATTATCTTTTCTTTAATCTCTTGGGCGCTAGTTTGGGAAAATTATACGGAGAAGGATGAAGGCAACACGTACAGCTCTTCCAAGAAGGCCTCGTGTTTTTTATATATAATTTCAAAAACTTTTATCATTTGCATCTTTGCCGCAATGACATTATTAGTAAGTCATCACTCAACTATTGTTGTTAAAGTATACTCAATAATGGAGTTTTAGTACTAATGCATTTGCACACGTATAGTTTAATCTACTCATAAGGTAGAATGTGCCTGTAGAAGTATTGTCACTCTTTCATTGTTTTCATCTCTCTCATATATATATATATATTGTTTTACAAGCTTTCCATATTGATTTTACACATGGGTATCACTCTACATAAAAGCTTACAATTTCTTCTAAAGTTCTTAAGAAAAAAATACAAATGACTCTCTAAACTTTAAACTTGGAGCAAATATATCCTTGAACTTCTAAAATTGTAAATAATTTCCCTAAATTTTGACAAATTAGCGAATAACCCACATATGTTGTAAATAAACACTCAAATTTTGATCTTAGTGTAAAAATATGTTCTTATACTTATTAAAGTGTACTTTGACATCCCTTAAAGTCTTACCTCAATGCATTTTTTTTAAGTGAAAAGCATATGTCTTTCATATTACCAATTTATTAAATTTTTTATTTCTTTTTTCTTATTGGTAATTTTTGAAAATTTAGGAATATATCTATACCAAGACCGAAATTTAAGGGGTTTATGTGATAACCGAAAACTTTTAACCTTATAATGTTATCGGTGAATCTATTGCCTTGACACCAAATTAAAATACAAACCAAGTTGTAGCATCCCTATAAGTTATATAAAATCTGAATAAGACAATGATTTTGAATCATTTATCTTAAAATATCTAAAGTTTTTAAAAGCTATGATATAAATGGGCAGTATTGAATAGGGGTAAGCAAATAACCCCATAGTATAAAGTATCCATCCAGACCCTACTTCATTAAATAGGTTTCGAGTAAGTAAAGAGAATCATAGAATAGGTTCTAGGTAATAATTTTTCAATACTTGCTTCAACAAGGAATATTATGGATATAACGTCAAGGTACCATATACTAACTTCAAAACTTGTACTTTAAAATATATATAATATAAATATCTATATACCATGTATCTACCTTATAATAATAATTGAATAATACTAATAAAGAAAAATTGATACAATTGCATTTTTTTAACCTTAGAAAAATAACAATAAAAGTCTAACCTATAATAAAATTCTAAGAGTATACACTCTTATATCAATTATTTTGTCCCTCTCTCTTCTTCTTCTTCCCCCCTCTCTCTCTCTCTCTCTCTCTCTCTCTCTCTTATTAGTAAAACATTCTCAATTTTTTTACCATCTCATTTCTATGTTATTTTTTCCTCTTTTCCTAATGTTATCCTAGTAAGATATTAAAAATATCTTAGTTCTTAACTTATCGTGTAATATATTTTATTGGAATTACATGGCATATGGTTTTTGTATTGTGTGTAACAATTTTTTTATTTGATAAAAAATTTATTTCAATTATTTGAAATAAAAAAATATAATATAACATGACTTAAGCAAAAGGCTAATGGTTTTCAAATTGCATGAATATTCTCTTCTCTATTTTACTCATAAAAGCTTCATATTATTATAATTAAATGTGTTGTAGATATAAAAACCTTTCAAATTATTATTGGTTGGTCCATTAGTGTAGTTATAGGGTACCTTATACCCTACATAATATTTCAAAGAAAAAAAAGATAAAAATAAAAAAAAATACAGGTTTCATAGTGTATCTTGTAACTTGTAAACTTGTAGAGTTTACAAGGTGCAAGGTAGGTATTACAGGGTAGTTAGGTTCCGAATATAAAATTTTTGAAATTTATAACTATAAATTAGGATATGGGTAAAGTATCATACCCTACTCACCATATACCCGCTCATCCTTAGTATTAAACTAAGGATTAACTATTATAAATAGAAAAAAATATTTACCTTATATACTTTTGTATTAAATAAGTCCCTAATTGACTGTTGATTAAAAATACTAAATAATTAAATAGATTAAAGTTTATGTGGCTAATAATATTTAGGTCATTGAATGAATAAGTCAATAGCATAATTAAAAAAGGAAATTAGTAAAAAAAAATAAACTTAGCCTTAATTAGTGAATAAAAAATTAGCTAAAGGTAGGAATAATTTAATTAAATTCATTAAAAAGTTATAAGAATTAAAACTAATAAGAAGTAAGATATAGTAAGAATAAATTATTATAAAGTAAAAAGTTAGAAAATTAACTATAAAGCATTTATTAAAGTAAAAGTGGCAAAAAAAAATAAAGAAAAGATCAAATTGCTCCTAGAAGTAAAAAGTAAAAATACAGTAATAAAATAAGGTAATAAATAATAAATAAAGATAAAATACATGACAACGACTTCGGCTTCATGCATGAAAAATATCATCATGGATGATGTAATATAATATTCTAAATGTTTTAAGATATTTTTCTAATAATCAATATGAAAATAACTAAAATACCCTTAGAAATATTACAAATTACTAAATAAGTTCACCTGTTATAACAATAGGAGACAAGTAATTACTGGAGGGGTGATACCCTGTGTCCTCAAGCGACTCGACTTAGGATTTCGACGTTTCCCACCTTGTTCAAGCGTAGGATGAGGCTACAAAAAGCAGGGGAAACGACTCGGTAAAATTCATTTTTCATGATAAAATTAATAAGACCTTTATTTTATATATGTAGTATGTTAGTTATTGGAAACTCAAAATCTGAGTTTTGAACTGTAACTTAACACCATTTGAAATATATAATCAATGATATTAAACAAAAACAAACTATTTAAATAGTAAGATATATAGGTGGGGTTAGAATTACACTGACAAACAAATGGAGATATATATTCACCATACAACTTGCAAAATATGTCGAGTCAAAAGGACGGTGGTTAGACTCTTATTTATCAAAAATTTGGCAAGAAGTAGTGACTTAACATTAACAATGTATGACGTAGATACTTGTTAATTTAATAAAACAACACTTGGCATCTAGTTAAGGAAATTTCAACTATATATACACGGTGGATTCCCTTCTTCCTGAAATTATAACACGTTGTATTGCAATAGCAATACACATTTACTTTCATTGGAATACACTACACAACATAGGGAACGTCTCTTTAGAGACATATGATAAAATTGGAACGATACACAACATAGGGATGTTCATCCTAAGGGATCAAGCATTGGAGATAGCAATTACTTCAATACCTGTAAGCTCAACTCCAATTTCGTAAGAATTAATTGTAATATATTTTAATTAATTAATTTAAGTTAGCTCACTTATAAATATTAACTACTAGAAGATCCATAAATTGATAGTTCATGACTCCCTTAAATTAAAACACGAAGAAAAAGGAGACCCACGAATTAATAGAAGAATTCTCATGCTCTGGAGCTCGGTTGCCGTTGATGGATCCTAAATTTCATGAATTCTTGGCTTAAGATTGTAGTGGGCTAAATCTGACTTATAAGCTTTGAGCCTAATAACAAAATGAATTTGACTTTTTGGATTAGGGTAATAGGGTCAAGAGAGTCAACCCCATAAAATTTAGAATGATCAAAGAAGATTTGGTATGGTGAGTTTGGAGTAAAGCCTGTTAAATCAATCCGCTCAATCCAATCTATTTTCGTTTGACTCACACTAAAAGATAATAAAACATTTTATTTAGACCTAAACTTATGAAAAAAGTCTACTTGATATTCATTTATATAAGGCTTTAATCCTAACAATTGATCGACATTATGGTCCAATGCATTGAATCCACCTATCATATAAATACCCTAATAATTTTCTCATTTAGACAAGAGACAAATTCCCACTAACACTATTACTTTGTTGAAATCCTATCTTAAAGATTAAACACTTAAACATCCTAAGAATATTACCCTATTCTTCATCTATTATGGAGTTCGATGCTACCATACTCCTCTGCCTATCACCTAGCATGTTAAAGCCTACCAAGATTGCCTACTTCTCCTCTTTATCTTAACTCACTTAATCATCCCATATATGTAAGTCAAATTATTTCCTTCGTCAAGTATAGCATGATCAATTATGCAGCACATACGTGACCTCTTATAACTTGAACCCCATACATTTCTTTAGCGACTCCACTGGAGATGAAAGATTTGACACTCATACCATGGTACCTCCACGAAAAAGACTTGCTGATCCTGTAGATAGCAATGATCAAGAACAAGATGGTACTGTTATTACCAACAATCAAAATCCACCTCCAATGGCAAGTATGAGCAAAGGAGATGGTACTCAAGAAGTTGTTGCCAACAATGCGCAACTAGTGTAAGAGTTACGATAAGCTAATTAGAGTTTGAATAAGCTCAGAGCAATGTTTGCCTAGTGTATACCTATTTTAGTTGCTTTTGCTGTTACACTGTAAGGGACAACTATTGCAGGTCCCTCCATGTAGTACAACAATATGTTACACGTGCTTCTCAGCCGCTTAATCCCTCGATTACTGGTGAGCAAAACGCTTCTAAAGCTGAGGAGCAGCCTCCTACAGTGGAACCTATACTTACACAATGTACCATGCTTGAAATGATGAATTAGGGAATTTAGGTAGGAGGCTCGTCGTCTTCACATGTTATAATTGTTGAGTCTTTGTGCCCTACCCCTATGAATTTGGGTCCGGCGAATTCTGTTCTTGTGAACTTCACAAAGCCTACTCTTGCGATGCTAATAAGGACAAAAGTGTCTACTTAAAGGGCTTCGTTTGTGACTAAAGAGGATTTAGATGTGTACATGAGAGAAATATAGGCAAAATCCACATAAGTTGTCTTAGAATTGAAGCTCCCAAACCATTTACACATCGCTATCAAGCCATACCTAAATGATTATATGAGTCCAAAGTTCATGTCGTTTAATGGGAAAAGGGGGAATGCTAAGAAACACTTATTGAAATTTATTAAGACCCTAGAAGTCTATGGCTTAGATGATGATCTAAAGTTGAAGGAATTCTCAAAATCCCTCACAAAAAAAAAAAAAAAAAAAAAAGCTTATGCCTTGTATATTAACCTCCCTCCAGGATCAGTTGACTCATGGGGTAGAATGTGTAGGATGTTTTTGGAAAAATTCTTCTTTACCAAGGAAAGGGTGACTCTTACCGACATGGGACGAATTTATTGGAGGTCCAAGGAGGATCTCATAGATTATATTGAGTGATTCAAAGAATGCTCTTTGGATATATAAGACATTTGTGATGAGAGAGAACTAGTCAAGATTTATATTCAAGGGATGTTCCCTAAATACACGGTTTATCTTAAGAGTTTGTCGTTAGCTTCTTTTGCTGTATTAGTTGAAAATGTGCAAAGAACCAACAATTCGGTGGCTTAACAAACAAATGAAGCTGAAAGGTTCAGTAAGCGTACTTTGTCTATGATTGCTACTTAAGGTGAATCACAAAAACAAATGAAGAAACCTAAAAATGATAAGTCCTATGACTCTAGGCTTATGCTGACATATCCTTGCCCAATGACCAAGGTACATCAAATGTTAGATCAATGGTTGCATGATGGAAACCTCAAACTCCCAAGGGTCAAATGTTTCCCTACAAATGAAGAGGAGAGTGATCTTAAGTACTATAGATTTCACTAGAGTATCGGTCATCCAACTAAAGATTGTTTCACTTTGAAGAGAATATTCAACAAATGGGTTACATGCGGATAATCAATTATAAACAACAACGATGTTAAGAATAATCTACTTTTGACACATAAGGACTAAAGAGATACTATTGATGCCATTAGCCATGACCCCTCTACAATTGAAGTGGTCAACATACAGCCTTCAGGGAGTAAGGAAAGTCCATGGAAATTCACGATGATGAGTGCCTGCGTCTTGTCACAGGATTATTGAAGACTGCAAACTTTAGAAACTTTTTCAACTTGCTGGGATTTGATGAAAATGCCAGGCTTGCAACAATGGTTGCACTTACGCAAATCTTTGAAGGTTAATATGCAAAGTGTAGTGCAACGCAGCTAGTAAAAAGAATGGCTTGGGTACACGAAAATGCCATCTTGTTTACCAAAGCAATATGTATGTGAAAAGCCCTAACCATAACCGTCCATTATATGTAGAGGGTGTTCTTAATGGGTATCCAATTAAAAGAACGTTCATTGACAAAGGTTGTTCCTTGAATATAATGCCAATGAATACATTCAAAGCCATAAGGATTGATATCCAATGCTTAATTAGACAACCTATATTAATAAATGGCTTCAATCATGCCCCTATTGACTCTTTTGGATATGTTAATGTTGATCTTAAAGTTGAGCCTATTCATAACACCACCACTTTTCACGTAATAGATATACCCGTGCAATATCACTTGATTATGGGTAGAAAATGGTTGTACGATCACAATTTAGTTCCTTCGACATTATATTAGTGTATCAAAGGACACTGAAATGGGAAAGATATGTTTATTCGAGCTACAAAGAATCCTTTTGAACAACACAAGTCATATTTTTCTAAATCGGGATTCTTCAATGAATTTGCTGAAGATGGGGAAACAACCATAGCGAATCTGTCTAGTCTTCCCTTGCCTACTTAGGAGGAAGCTTAGGAGGACCAACAAAAGAAAAGAAGGATGCATAGATATCGTGGAGGAGAAAGAAGGATAAGCAATATAATAAAATTAAAAGTTTCATCAGAAAGGATGGACGGCATGTGTACTACTTATGACAGTTTGAGGGATTTAAGGAAGTGTGCCTATTCTCTTTAGATCCCACACTAGTCTAAGAAGTTCAACCTACCCTACAACAATTACAAGATCAAATGAAGCCTTAGGTTGAGGAAATAGAAGAATTAGACCTAGCGCGATCAAGAGAATTGCAACGGCTGATTTTTATCTGTAAGAGTCTCCCATAGGAAATAAAGGTTCATATTACCGAGCTATTAAAGGAATACAGGGACGTGTTTACATGGACTTACAAAGAGATGCCTAGATTGGATCCTGGCCTTAATAGTGCATAGATTGAACATCACTCTAGGGGCTATGCTTGTAAAGCAAGGACAAAGAGTTTTCCATCCTGAGATTGTAGTGCAAATTGAGCAAGAGGTAGAGAAATTGTTACGAGTTGGTTTCATAAGGCTAATCGAACATCATACTTAGCTCACTAATATTGTTCCTATAAGAAAGAAAAATGGATAGATAAGAGCATGCATAGATTTCCAAGATCTAAACAAGGCTTGCCCTAAGGATGATTTTCCTTTACCTAATGTTGATACTTTGATAGATACAACTACAAGTCATGAGCTATTTTCATTTATGGATTACTTTAGTGGATATAAGCAAATTAAGATGGCAATAGGGGATGCAAAGTGTACAACTTTTCATACACTAGTTGAAATCTTTTATTACACTGTTATGCCATTCGAACTTAAGAATGCAGGCACCACATATCAGAGGGCAATGGCAACTCTATTTCATAACATGATGCATGATTGTATGGAGGATTATGTTGATGACATAGTCATTAAGTCTAGACGAGCACTTGATCATCCGGTTCATTTACAAAGGGTCTTTGAACGACATCAACTATATAAACTTCGCATGAACCCTCTCAAGTGTGTTTTCAGTGTATCTTCGAGGAAGTTTCTTGCCTTTGTTGTGCACCAAAAAGGAATTGATGTTAACCCTATAAAAGTGCAAACTATAACATCGATGCCATCTCCCACCACTCTAAAGGAATTAAAAACCTTTATGGGAAAAGTCTCATACATTAGAAGGTTTATACTTGCACTTACGAAAATTTCATATCTATTGCATCAACTTTTGAAGAAGGGAATCTCGTTTGAATAGGATTGGATCCATGAAGAGGCGATTCAGAAGATTAAGACAATTCTGATTTCTCCAAAGACAATGACCATGCCTATTAAAGGAAAGCCTTTAGTCTTATATCTCTCTTCTACCGATAGATCTGTTGGAGCTTTGCTTATACAAGAAGTAGACAGTCAAGAACGACTTGTGTATTATTTAAGTCAAACCCTTTGAAGGAGTGAGGTTAATTACCCAACTTACAAGAAGCATTGTCTCGTGCTAGTATTTGCCATGCAGAAACTATGACACTACTTTCTTGTACATAAGATCCATGTGGTGACTTAATCTAATCCGATCAAACACTTATTGTCTCGACTAGCTTTGTAAGGACAACTAGCAAAATGGTTACTTCTTCTTAGAGAATTTGATATTGTGGTGCAATCCCCTAAAGCTATCAAGTCACAAGCTTTGACTGATCTCTTAGCATATTTCCCAAATGCACTAAAGGGGTCAAGTATGGATATTATGCTAGTTGAGTTCCATGAGGATTCTTTGATGGTTAAAATAGAAAGAGAATAGATATTGCAATTTGATGGTTCAGCAAGAAATCGAGGTTCGGGAGCTAGAATTGTATTGATGTCACCTGAGCGTCATGAAGTACCATTAGCATTCAAACTTAATTTTCAATGCACTAATAATAAGGCTAAGTACGAAGTATTGTTACTTGGTTTATTGTCGACACAAGAGGTTAGAGCACACAATTTATGTATTCGAAGCAACTCAAACTTGATCATTAAATAAGACATTGGTGAATTTGGACTGAAGGAACCTACACTAATGCCTTATAGGGCTATAGTATAGGCCTTCATTAAAAAATTCAACTTTATGCGATATGAGTACACAACACGATCCACAAATCAATATGCTAATGCATTAGCCACTCTGGCATCCAAGATTTCGATTTAAGATACAAGTGATGGTGTAAATGTCTAAATAGTTAAGAAATCTATCATGTGTACAACATTGAATTCCCTTGTGGAAGATGAAGAGGCATAGAATGATTTGTACATCCCACTTATGGAACAGTTAGTGCATCTTATTACAGCTTTTGTTTCAATATTGAAGAACTTTATCAAGATTAAAGGGATGTTGTATTATAAGGGTCCAGAAGGTATCTTGTCTCATTGCATTGAATCTAAAGAGGCTCGCCTCAAATTAGACAAATATCACTAGATTTGGTGTGGAGAGGCGGGGCCACCACTATATCATTGTATTCAACTTATAGGTTATTATTTGCCTTCGATGGCGAAGGATGCACTTCAAGTTCAAACACATTATCCTAAATGTTTTGAGCTACTTGATTAAGGCAAATTCAATTTTATATCTAGCGTGGGAGACTGGAGGCATCCATATATTGATTACTTAGAGAATAATGTGCTACCTATAAATAGTACAGCTACCAGACTTGCTAAGCATAAGGTCAAGAAATTTTTCATGCATGAGGGTGAACTTTATAGGGTATCATTCATGAGAAAACCCTTAAAATGTATTGCCCCTCTTGAAATAGAAACAAATTTAGCTAAAGTACATGTTGGAGAATGTGGAGAATATTAAGGAGGAAGAAAGTTGTATTATTATTTACTTGATAAGGGGTACTATTAGCCTATAATGGAGGCACATGCTTTCAATTTCACCAAAAGGTGTGCCATTTGCCAATAACATGGTGATGCTATCTATGCTTCTATAGTTATACTTCATAGTATTACAAAACTCCTTAGCCTTTCCATACATAGGCATTCGATCTCATTGGACTTACACATCCTCCATCAAAGGGATACATTTAGATCTTGATCCAGACAGAGTGCTTTACAAAATGGATGGAGGCAATTTCTCTAAAGAAAGTGATGGGACTAGTTGTTGCAAGTTTTATAAAGAACATTATATGCCAATTTGGGATCCTAAAGCGTATCCTTTCTAACAATGAAACTCCTTTCGTTAATTCTCATGTTTGCCAACTATTGGCTTCTTACAGTATCAATCATGTCAAATCCACACCCTATTATCCAAAAGGGAATAGGCAAGCCGAGGCAACAAACAAAAGTTTATTAAAAGTCCTTAGTTGAATGGTACACAACAATCATAAGGAATGACATGATAAGTTACGATTGGCACTTTAGGCTTATAAGACATCAAAACAAATGCCAACACAAGCAACTCACTTTTGGTTGGTATACAAAGCTGAGGCAGTAGTTCTAATAGATGTTTTGATCCCATCTACTAGATTGGCCATAAATGCTGAGCTTAAACCCAATATATTACTAATGATAGATTTGAAAGCATTAGATGAAAGGCGTGATGCCACCAAACATAGTCTCATTAACTATCAACACAAACTTAGAGTAGCTTACGATTGCTTAGTGAAAAAGAGATCATTTTAATAGGGCAATGTTGTACTTCATGCAGTCGAATATGTATATGGAGATATTTCAACGCCGAAATTTACACCCAAGTAGAAGGGACCTTTCATTATTAAAGAGGTACATGAAAGTAGGTACTATAAGCTTCGAAATCCTAGGACTAATGCCATTATGGCATCTATAAATTTCTAATACATTAAAAATTTTCATGTATAAAAAGTATGATATATCATAGTTTAAATGAAATATGCGGCGCTAGTCATATGTGCTTACTTTCAGTCAATTGTTTTTCTATTCAACATTTATCTAGAATAAGTATTGCATCGCTACTACTTAGTAAGAGCTTTGCCTCCTAAGTGTGCAATAGCCTCGGGTTAATGTCACGCTGACTAGTAAGAGTATTACCTCTTAGGTGCATAATATGACACCTTTTACATATAACCCAATTTTATTATCTTATACTCCACATAATCATATTAATGGGGTTAAGAAGTGGGTAATACCCCCTTAACACATTGAATGTTGCTTTTATCGATGATGGATTGCAAATTATAGTTAAATGTTGCTTACAAATAAAATGTGTAACAATTTATTCTCTATTCTTTTAAATGAATTCTTAAAGCCTAATCTAAAGTTATTATAGCATACGTCATGATGGTATTGCTAAATATAACGTGCACTATAACTATTATGCTATCATTGATGCTTGTAAAAGAATTGAGTTAGTACGATGATTCATTCAACAACATAAAAAGCATGAGAAAGTCCAAGTAACAAAGGATAAGTGTTCTTTCATTTAGTTTCTACAAGCATGCATAAAAGTCCAAAACATAAATAAAAAGGCTCAAATGAGGATCACTCAACAATGAAGCACTGATCTAATGGAAGTTTTGCGATCTATGTTTCCAATACACTTTTGCATTTCCGGCTTAATCTCTTTAAGTTCCGCCTTAAGTTGATCATGTTGCTCCATAATATCTTGTAATTCTAGCATCTTTTGGGCTTCAAAGGCAATCATCTCCATATTTGGTAATTTGAAGTTCAAGCCATGTGCTCCAACAACATTACTCACTAAGAGCTACAAGTCTTAGGTAAGTACTGATTCCTAGGATTTATCCAGAAGTGAAGCAACTTTCCTAATGTGGCAGCGAGTCTCAAACCTGAGTGGGTAGTCGGGGTTCAAGTGGGAATGGAGAATTGAGAAGTAAAATAGGGGTTTTGACGGTGAATATGTATGGATATCATGTACCAAGGCACAAACACAATTAGGGATTGAGCTTGAAATATGATTCAATACAACTCATAAACACTAAATGTCACTTAGGTTTTAGATGAAAGGTTAGATGTGACTCCCTAACTCGCTCAAATGAAGAGGTTCGACATAATCTTAAGGACAAGATTGATAAGAACACAAGAAAAATTAAAGAGTTAATCAATACTTAATAATTCGGTAAATGCAAGCTCTAAGAGCTCAAGAATGACCTTACTCAAAAGAGAAAAGTTCTAAGTATGTGTATATTCTTCACTATCTAATTGTCTCCCTACTAATTACAAATATTGTTATTTATAGCAAGTCCTGAAACTTTAGTAGCAAAATTATAAATAATGTATAAGGCCTTAAGCCCTAAAGAGTGGGCCCATAATTAAAAATAAAAAAAAAATATGTATAAGAATAAAAAAACTGTACATTTGATAGAAATCGGCATGTAATCACTCGACCTGTCTTGGAAGGAGCAAGATCTGTACTAGGCAGGGCTAGTAGTTAGATGTCTAGGCTCGAAAAGGAGTCCCTAAAGTCTCACAGTGTTTGGCCAAGATACCTGAAAGGTCAGCCTACAATTGCCGAGTACTCGAATTAGTCAGCACTAGTCTCTTCGTTGTCATGCCCCGAAGCGGCAGAGTCGTAACAGCCCCGCCGTGTAAACCATCTTAAGATAGAAGTTGGCCTTACAACCGCTATCTTAGACCTGATCTACACAAGGCATCCACAACTAACCCGCTTTGAAGTAAACAGTTTGTAATTTAAATAAATCATTTACCTATAAAAGTGAGGAATTATATATATATGTTATAATTCAGTTATTGCAGTTAAAGTTTACAATATTTCTCTATAGTATATTTCCTAGTTATTACATCATTCAAAAATGAAAAATAATTCTAAAATAAAAACATAGACCTTAAAATTATGTGTTTATTCTTCAATATTTTTCCTCACTCCCCAAGATCCAGCAGTTGTTAGCTTCAGAGTAGTTGTTGCCGCTTCTTAGCCAACACCTGCACGATGTTTATAGGGATGTGAGCAACCACAGCTCAGTAAGTTAGGACGGAGGACTTAAAACTATACCATACACACAACAAGGTTTTCAATCACTTATTAGGTGCAATGCATGTGCAAGCAAATGCCATCGCACGACGTTATCCGGCCCGTCGTGAGATTAAAGAAATTGCGCCCGCTCTAATCCGGGTTGAGGAGTTGCCGTTAATGCAACATCTCACAACTAAACCCAGGCTTGTGTAATGGAGACCTTGCTCCTCCCGCGACTACCTTCGAACCACTGCCTTTACCCTCGCCGTGACCTCCTCTCCTGTCACTTAGTTTGACTGAGGATGAAGAAGGGACTATTTTGCAATCCTGCGCTATCCCTTCCGAAGGGGTCGGTATTTGGCCGGAGAGTCCTAAGTTCCCCTAATAGGTTGCCATGCATGCCCAATTATGATTACTGGTCGGATATTTGATTAAGTCTAGTTTAGGGTGATCAATTCTTTCATACAATTCATACAATACGTGCTAGAGCAACAAACAGAATCATAGCATCACCCATAATCAAGCACATGCACACATTCAACTATCTAACAAGCACAACCAAGCATAATCTTAAACCTCCAAAATACAGCATCGTATTAATCCCAACTTACTTCGACTCCTCGCTCACTCACTCGAGGTTCGATTTGCTCAGGCCATCACCGATCATCCCTATAACACGAACGTGGTTTTAGCTTTTCATATAAATATTATATGTTCATTTTATCCTACAACGCTTATTGTTAGGTTTTGTTTAAGGTTTAATATGCCTAATTATCTAGGTATTAAGTCTTTTACAATTATTCTAGGTTTAGGTTTAGGTTCGGGTTCCGTATCGATTTCTAAATTAGATTCTAGTTCGATTTCTAGGTACTGTTTTGTACCCGGACCCTAGAAATTTGTTTCAACTCATAATGTGAAACTAACCACATTATTTCCAGATATCCTAAATGCGATCACTACTCCTAGTCAGCATTTTATTCCATCCGGTACACTTAAATCCGTATTAGTGTACCGAATTTACTCATATTGTGAGAAATTTTTACATTTTTCATATAATTACCTAAAATTAAATTTTGTTTCAGATTTGTTATGTTCTGATTTTCATTATTTTATTATCTAATTAAACCTAATTTTTCCATATTTATTAATTTTCAATTCTACATATTCCTAATTTTCTACATTTACCACATAACACCTTCATTACTTACACTTAACATTCCATAGACTAGGATTAGGTTTCCACATCAGAGATTAACATCCCTAAACATCTAATTACTATCTAAATCAGTAATTAATATCCTAATCACCTAATTAACTCTAAATTACCCAATTTTCTATCATTTTAGGGCAAAAAATTAACTTAAAAATTAAAAAAATTAATTTAAAAAAAATGGCTTCATAGCACTGTTCTATATCTCATGAGCATCCTATAGAAAAAAATTGAGCTCCAAAATACACTCCTAAGGTCATTTATTTCTAAACCGAAATGTGCTCGGTTTTGCATGATTTCTTAAGGACCCTATATTACGGGACATGTTTTCATCAAAATAATATTTTTCCTACAAACTACATATAAAAATATCCCAGAATAACAAAATTCATAATTTTCTAATCATATTTACTATTTTTACAAAATTACACAAGAATCGGGCTGGAAATCGGACTCACCGATTTGGGTAGCTTCGGCCACCGCGGGCCGCCGTGGCCTTGTCGACCGGCCTAGGGGCTGCCACTACCATGTGGTGGTGGTGGTGGTGGTGGTGGCCGTCCACTCCCAGCTGCTCGTCTGTTGTGGGTTTCCTTTGAAAGCCCTAATTACACAATTTTTTCTAATTTTTTTCTAAACCGAATTTTTCTCTCAATTTTCGTCTCTCTCTATTTTTCTCACTTTCCAAACTACCCAAATAAGCTCTGTGATTTTTCCTGCTATTTATAGGGCTTTGTGGGATTTATTGTGCATTAAATGGGACAAGACAATTGCCTTATTCCTTAATTTTTTTACTTTTGTGTTGTCTTAATTTAATTGGCCGAATTTTTTTCTTATTTTTCCCAGCTACCATGACCCAATTCTAGATGATTCATGATTTTTTCTGATTTTTCTTGATTTTTCCTTAATTAATTATGAATTTTCTTTAAGCATTTAGTATTATTTTAGCACATTTTACGTATTTTAAGAAATTACGCGTATTTATACTTACATGTAAATTCATATATAGTACAAATAAATATTCTTAAATATTATTTAGGTCATTCTATTATTTTTAGTATACATATAATCTATCTCTAGTAATTTATTAGTTATTAGATTACACTTTTTGCCTTTTCAGTAATTAGCAATTATTATGCTTAAAATTTGAAAATTTTATAGTCTCTTATTTTATTACTTATTTTCTTAAATTTAAGTTTACGGGGTCATTTTTACTAATATTCTTCTCAATAGTTTATAATTTGGGTTTGATCGAATCTTTTAACCGATCGTCCTAAACCTTGGGCTCTAAATTCAATCCTACGGTCAATTGGCTTAGCTTTGGGGCTTACATTCATGCCATGTCGAGTAGATCTTTAGCCTTGAATCCTCGACTGTATAATCTCTCAACTTCTTAGTAGACGACAAACTTAATGCCATGTGGCTCCTTTTCTTCCTCTCAATCTTTTGGTATTAGGTCGGGCCTTGGCAAAAGCTGTTCAGCCTCGGCCTTGAACAATTTGGCCTCAAGTTAGAAGAGGTCAACTTCAACTTTTAACAGGACTGCTTTGGCTGGGAGATAGTCGTAGGCAGATTCCTATCTTTTCCCAAGGAAGGTCCTTATAGTATTCGTCACTTCAATACCAAAACAAATTGATCCAACCCAGAAATCGCCCTCCATAACCCGTAAGTCCTCTAATAGCTATAAAAGATTCGATGGAACTATGAATCTATGAAATGAAGAATATCCCTTGAAAGACTGAGGTACCTCCACCACCACTATATGGGATACACTTCTCTCAATTTGCCTCGATACCTCAACAACTAAAGTGGGGTTGGTATTGTCATGAGCCACTAGTAAAGGAATTCGACTGTAGATTGGGGTGATATCATCAATTGCAATGGAACCTGAGGAAATACTAGCTACTATACTATTTAGCAAGTTATCAAAGAGTCTTGCTACCTTTAGAGCCTCAGTATACTCCTAGATATCAGCTTACTCTGAGTGTATGGCCTCATTGTCGTCTTGATCAACAATATTGCTTTGCTCTTTCAAGGCTTAAGTTTGATTTTCAGTTAGTTATTGTGGTAAATTCGCTTCAATGATATTTTAGTCTTGAATTTCCTCTTCATCACCAATACTACTTAATGGACCACTTCCATTGTTATCTTCATATGTATCATTAGGAGATTCACTAGTGTTTGTGGATTCATAATCACTTTCACCATCATCTGCAATCTCAATAGGATGATCGATCATTTGAGGTGTTTTTCCTAAACTATGTCGAATAAAGAAAGGAGAAAGGATGGAAGGGAGCTCCTTAGATGTCTTGTCATTCTTTAAAGTGGGAGTAATATTTCGGTTATCCTCGTCTTACAAAGAAACAAAGAAAATTGATGAGTAAACAAGTCATAAACCACAAAAATATAAACATCAAGAGAAAGATATTAACAAAATACCTTACAAATGCGTAAACGCTTGATTTGTCTGATAACGGGTAGCTTGGGAGTGGAATGATCTTTCTTGTTTTTATTCTTTACACTGGAAGGTGGTTTCTTCTTTTCACTTGGAGCTTAAAATAGGAATTCATCCTTATAAATAGTTCTCACCAGAAGCTCACCCTCAACTAGTATAATCACATATTTTTTAAAGTTTTCCAAGCAATCCATCCAGTATGTAAACCAACCAGTAGAAGCAATCTTGCAACAATTGATAGATGGAAAAAAAAATTATCTTACTCCCAAACGAATATTTCTAAAATCATCTAGGCTCAATGATCTACAACACTTATCAAAATCATCATAGACTGGTATTTTCAAAGGGACGCCTTAGTCAAAACTAATCTATCAAACAACTCAATATGGTGCATATAACATCACTATACACTCAAGATAACAACTGGATGAGTCATCCTAGTCATGTAAAGATGGGAGACATCCAAGCAAGCACTAAAGGATAAAACTAACTTTTGTAGCATCAAGTCTCTCTCTTGCACCAAGTAAATTCATGGTATCTCTTAATCCTTTTAGGTAAAAATGTAGGAACCATAAGTACCCAAGTATCTTGCTAGCATAAGGGCGAAAAGTGACTTCTTTATAGTTGTCCAAAACATCTAACAAAGGACCCAAAGGTTGCCTATTAACCCATGCCCAAGCTCGTAGCTCACTACATTTGGGTCTATCAAGACAGGAGCCATAGTATCCTTTATGCTGCTCACAAAAGAAGATATGCAAGAATACTATGTCTACACGGGATACGATAACATACCAACCCATCGATTGAATAGAGGCCTCGTGATAGAGATCAAGATGCCTTTACAATGATCCTAAGTAAAATAGCCTTGAGGCAAAATGCTCTCCATGTGTTATATGATTGCCAAGTGAAATAAACGTAAGCTCATGCCGTCCTCCAGGCTACGAAGAAATACGTACAAAGATAACCAGCATGTAAGAAAGGCTTCCAATTCATACCTGCGAGGAGAGGCTATTCATGAGATAACTTGGTTATACTATTAAAATGGAATGACAAAGGTAAGGGTATTGGTACTTACTCATATTCCTCATCCCCTTCAAAGAACTGTCTCACCCAAGCATTAAAAGTAGCTTTCTTGCGAGTATTTATGGCTTTCTTTCTTTCAACCTCCAAAGTCAAGATTAGGTCTCAATCTTCTTCTGAAATATTAGAGGTGGTAATGTCAATCGCACCAAAATCATAAAAATGCAGAAGCGTGCTAACATCTTCAAAAATAGGTGTGATCTCACCCCATGCAATCACAAATGTGTGTATCTGGGTACTCCAACGACACATTATTTTCCTCCAAATCTCCATGTCATTGGACCAAGGAAAGCCGAAACAAGAGGAAATATATACTGGAAAATATACATCTACTTTCTCTAAAGTATCAATATAGGCTAAGTTGCTCAAAATATGATTTACTTAATCAGCTTAGTCGACTATGGGTATCCGAAGGAAGCAAAACAACCTATTAAACAGCGAGACCTCTTTCTTTTCATTCTTAAATCAAAGCATCGAATCCCCTTTTATATTTCTCCTCTCATGCACCTAAGGTTCTTGCCCAATGAACTATAAGACATCCTGAGTGATGGGAATTAGGCTGCCAAACCCCTGACCCGTAGTCAAGCCTAAGGACTAAAGAGACTGGCCCAATGAATCCTTATGTTCCAACCAATCCCTACTGAGGCTAAGTACCTTCTTGCCAAGTCACCCTTCATGCCAAGCCATATGACCACCCATCTTTTTATAGTGTACCGAATAGGAAATTACTCTCTAATGCTTGAGCCAACTAATTACTTGACATCTTCCTTGCCGAGAAGTCAAGAAAGAAAGACTCCAGACTAACAAAGCTATCTCTACTCAGACAAGCCAACTGTTCGTACTTTTTGTCCGCATCTTCTAACAACTTCGTTATTGTATCACAGTATCGCTACGTATACAGTATCATGTGTAAAATCCGTTGCACCAATAATTGTTTTTCTTATATATTCATTTTTATCATTTTGTATCATGATATTTACTTTCTTAGGAAATGCCCTTTTGATCTTTTCCTTTTTAGACAAGTTGCCTTAGTTTATGGGTATAAATACCCTTATATTTATAGCTGTAAAGGAGATCAGATCATTCTTAATACACTTTTGTATACTTTTCTTGCGTAAACACTATTTGTTTGCTCTCAACATCATTCTTATCATTTTCCTTAAACAAGATTAGGTAACAAGTAATCTCACCGGACCAATTCGTATATTACACCGAATTGTGTTGTGAGTCCGCAGAAGTTTCATTGGTACATTATATTCTCTAGAGCTATTCATAAGTTTTCCTTACTGTTCCATTCTTCATTTTACCCTTTCGCACATTTCTCATTAATCCTTTTTTGAGCTTTCTGCAAGCTTTAACCCATTTAGAGACCAGCCTTTTCTATTCTTGGTCACAGTTCGTAACACTAAGCAATTGGTTGTTTAATAAGTCTTGTCTCCTTACATTGCCCTAAAAGGAATCTTCTTTTATCGGTATATCAAGCTACTTATCTCATAGTGAAGGCACAACTAGAATGCAACCATCCTAACTTGTTAATACTTGTTTTCCCTTATTTTTGTTAGGTATTTTTTTTCTTAGACTTGTTGCCCATCTTCGAATATCACTTACAAATTAGAATAGCAGAGGTCAAGTTAGTTACGTAGTAAAAAAAAAAAGAAATTCAGAATTATTATAAAATACCATGCATTGGATTAAAAAAAAGGAGAGAATGGAAAAAAGTATACATTGAACCTACTCTAAAACCCAGAATCTTAAAAAGGAGGGTTAAGTAATTATTTGTTATTGTCGCATAAAAATAAAAAAATAAAAAAATAAAAAGCGAAGATTCATTGTTTGAAGTGGTCATCAAATCAGCTTATAGCTCCTATATCTCATTCAATACTTCCCCGTGGTTCAACTCAAGTTCGGATATAAACTTCTTTAAAAAGTTTTTCAAATAAGGACCATGGCATTTTTCATTGTATTGTTAATACAATAATCCCAAATAAACTTTTGAATGCAACTTAATACATAACGTCCACCACATAATCTAGCAAGTGATATTAAACATGTAAATACAGCCATGTGTCTTTCCTTCTCCATTCTCGATTGCTCTGCCCTACATTATCCACACAAATACATGAACTTGTCGCACTCCTTCCCCCCACTTCGACTTCAATGAATCCGCCCCCTTTCCCTCACATAATCACAGTATTGCATCTCTTCTTCTTAGCCTCACCCAATCCACCGTCCCCTCTTCTACAATAATCAACCCTATATACTAAACCCTCGTCTGAGATCATTCCCTAATTCACCTACTCCACATGATGCTTTATATCTCTACAACCAAAGGCTTCAACACCCATTTGCTTGTAACCATTACATTTTCACTTATGCCGTTAAAGTCTGCCCCTTTCTTCTTGTGGCAAGAAATTCATGCCCATGTGCTGAAAGCGGGACACTTTCAAGGTGTCTTTATATATAACTCTTTGGTTCATCTCTATTTAGTTCGATTATGTTGTTTTGACTAACTGGGTTTTTGATTCTTTTGATTTTCCTAGTGTTGTTTCCTAGACTTCCATGATTTCGGGTTTAGCTAAATGTGGGTTTTTAAAAAGAAAAAAGAGGGTGTCATCTCTAAGTTTCCGTGCATGCATGTTGAGCCTAATTATAATACTTTGATCATTGTTGTGCCTGCTTGTTGTGGTATGAGAGCGATTATTTTTGGTAAAGCTGCTCATGGGTATGTCTTGAGGAATTTAGATGAAGATAACATCATTTTCTTAGACAATACAAAGCACATGTTTGTGAAAATACTTGAGAAGGATGTATTTTTCTTGGACTACTATCATTAGAGGGTGTACATCATTGAGATTATCTAAAGAAGCATTTAGTTGGTTTAAGGAAATGTTAGAACGAGGTAGTGCTAAGCCAAATGAAACTACAATCTTTGATGTCTCCTTGAGTTGTGCCTTGGGTCTTGGTAAATGGATGTATGGTTACGTACTTGTAGGTCCTTACTTATCATCCACATTGATTCAAATCGCCGCATATGCGCTATTGGTTCGATCAAGTTAGAACTTCAAGCTTCACTCTCTCTCCCTTTAGAAGTAGCTCTATTTTATGATCTTGACTGCATCATGGTTTTGCTCTTTGTTTCTTTGCTCAATAGGATGGCATAGAGCTTGGTTGCTCGCGGTTGATCGTATGTGATCAAGACAATATTTCAGCAACAGTGTTTACTCTCTTCAATGATCGGTCAAACATCCTGTAAGAATACGGCATAACCCACGGCAACTTAGAGAAATAATACATGAATCACAGCAGCAGTTTGTAGATTTAAAATTATAGCATTCGATCAAAAAACTCGCATTTGATTAATTATGTTGGCTAGCTCCAATTGTGAACTATCAGAGCTCGGCGCTAACGCTCACCGACCATAGATGATTACTTGTACACCTAGACACAACGAGCTCGGAGTGTGACTTGACTAAGTACTTAGATACCAACTCGGGTAGAATAGTTGAACAATTGGGCGTCTGTTATGTTTTGTGAAGACAAGTCGGTTAGATTTTAATCTGAATAGCCATCTGGGTAACGCGGTGATTAACATGTTTGTTGAAGAGTGGAAGGTATTGGTGTCGGATTTCGGCGGCTGTTACCTTGAGGATTATCAAAGGTCATAAAAGGGAACCTAGGAATGAAATTAGATCAAGGGTAGAGCTTGGTACTTCGTCCTTCACTAATAAGATTATGGACAGACTATTTACTGCAGCAAGGACAAGGATTACTTTGACTATTATTGGTAGTTTTACTAGGAATCTGGTTTTGGGTCTTATTCTGATAGCTCTACTCTGAATGCTGGAAACAATGAGAATGGCGCGGTTTTGTACGATCATGCATCAGAAACATTGGATGCGTCAGAATGGGTTGATATGATTTGTAATGATAAATGTAGGGATCTCATAGGTGATTTTATAATAGAAGTTTATGAACACTGCTACCGCCATTTATCTTGACAAACGGTGGGAATTAATGCTTATGATGAGATCTTCTCTGGTTTAACTAATTCAAACCATCAAAATAAGACGAGGGATATGTTGATTACGACTTGTACCAATGCCTTAAGACTCCGATTCTGAAGCCAAAATTCAAGAGGCTACTAATAAAATCTCCATCGGGAGAACAACCATTGTCATTGCTCATAGACTTACTACAGTAAGAAACGCTCACACCATTGTTGCTTTTGGCCGTGGCTCCCTCGTTGAGATTGGTAACCATCGTCAGCTCATGGAAATAATGGAAAAATACTCGGTCTCAAGAAGTCCATCCAAGCAAAGTCCTAGAACAAGGTGTTACTCGGTTGACCAAAGTTTAAAATCAAAGCAAGGATATGAAATCTAAGCCAGCAAGATACAAACTCTCTAATATGGAGTATACAAAAGTTAGAATTAATGAGGTTGTTACTCGGGTTTCCTTTGGGTATGCATGCAGGTGCTATCCTCTTTATTTTCCCCTTCATTCTCGGACAGGCCCTTACATTCTACTTTGATAAAAACATACATACATACATATATATATATATATATATATATATATATATATATGTATAAGGAGATGTTGGGCATCTCTATCTAGTTCTTGTTGGTATAGATGTTGCTGGCACATTTGCCATGACCAGCCAACAAGGTTTGTGTGGTTAGGCTAGAACGAAACTTACGATGAGGATCTGAAACCTTTCATTCAATTCTATATCGAAACAAGAATTAGGGTAATTTGATTTAGGAAGGAATTTAAGTGGGATACTTATGTTGAGGCTCTCAAATGATTGTATCAACTTTTGGTCAATCCTTGGTGGTCATATTTCTATCTTACTAATGGAATTGAGTTCAGCTCCTATTGGCCTTGGAGTCTCACTTGTGCTAACATGGCGATTGGCCCTTTTAGCTGCTATTCTCACTCCATTGATATCAAGTGCCATTTATGGATCTTATACGTTAACTATCTAGTTTGGTACCTACCTTGTTAAAGAAGGGAAGACAGGGTTCATTATTGTTATGGGGAGGGAAATGTTGTAAACGAGAGAGAGAGAGAGAGAGAGAGAGAGAGAGAGAGATTTTGAATGTGGAAATATGGAATTTGTGTCAATTATGGAATGAAAAGAGTAAGTTTCTATGAAATCCAGCAATATGGGAGCACGTATGAACTTCAACAATATGAAGGTATTCAAAGTTTTACATGGAGACACAAGTTATATGCATAGATCATAACGAAGCAGGATTGGGCAAAAAAAAAACAAAAAGAAAAAGTTTTCTTTTCTTTTCTTTTCTTTTTTTTTTAATAGCACTAGACAAGATATTGTTATCTTTCATTTTAATAATTCATTGCTAGCTCTCCAATAACTTGGTTGTCTTTACCGTACTTTTTCCCCTTTCTTTGGCATTCAACTCTTGATGCTTCCCTATCAGACTTCAATTGGTTCTTCAAGCTTTGGTTCTTGGTTTTCTTTGTTGTCTTCAACTACGGTTCTTCTTCTTTAAACTCCAGCTATGGTTTTGGATAACTCACTTCAATGGTCCCCCTCAGTATCCTACTCTCACCTTCAGATTTCAAGTCAAAAGGTACATTATTTTATGCTATGATGGATGAGTATGGACAGAATCAAAGGAAAGTGTGTATGGGGCAGAATAAAATGAAATCAAAGATGTGTATAGGCTCGAGTAAAATAAAATCTAAGAGAGTATGTATGAAGCAGCATGTAAGTGAAATCGAAAAGGAAAGTGTATAACAAAAGAATTTGTGGAATCTGTATTTAAAGAAAAGGGGAAGAGGTGAAAAGTGAAATAAAAAAATGGGGTGTTGAAGGAGAATACAGAAGTATAGGGAAAAGAAAATGAATGGAAATAAGTGAGGAAATGATGGAAGGAAGGAGCTAGCAGCCGCAAGCCAATGAGTGCTTCAGTGAACAGGTGCAAAGAAACGAAGAAAGTAGTACAATGTCTATAGTTAAAGGAGAAAAAAGGAGAAAGAAGAATGGAGCTAACACAATGAATGAACAAGAGCTAAAATGGAAGACTAGAAGCTAAATTGATTTGTGTAGTAAGAAAAAAAAAAAAAGAAATGAATGAATATCATGAATGGAAATGTGCTTGGAAAGTATGCTTTGATAGTTTTTTCTCAAAAATAAGGGTGATTTGGCTATGATAGTTGTCGTCTGGTGATAAAGCTTCTGGCCAAGAGTTGTATGAATATGTTAAATAAAAGGTAGGGTATTTGAAAGAGGAATGGAATGTACATGTATATGTACCATAACGGAAAATATTCCTAGATGTACTCTGCACTAGTCAAATTGTGAAACCTATTTTTTTGTACAACAGAAGATATACCTTGGTTGTGCATTGAGTTCACCAAAATTTGACACCTCGTCATGACCATGTGCATGCATAAAAATTGCACAATTGTAGTATTTATCCATGTGCATAAAAATTACACAATTGCAATACTTATCCATAAACAAATGGCTTACGTATATAAAACAAAAAGAAGAAAGAAAATGAGGGATAGAGTATGGGTTGCCAGTTGGAAGAATCATGGGCTAGTATAGGGAAATATTTTAATGATTGTAGAATTTAGTTGCGAAGAGAAGGGAATCAGAAAGCTATGTTACATACACATAAGTATATGAAAGAAATGAGTTGATTCAAGCTACGTAGTCGTCGAAGAGATCACCTTTAGCATATATTCATTATCTTGGGGGCATTTCAATTTTCAACATTGGGAAATGGATTCATTGTTTTTCTTAAAAGGCACAAGCCTATCAACCTAAAACCAAGCAATTTACTGATCATGGTACGAAGTGACTACCAAGTAAGGGAAAGCCAAAATGTTGTTACAAGCATACCATATCATCTTTCTTTTGGTAAGTCTAAAGTGATGCGCATGAGGTAGTACTACAAGTTTGTGCAATGAAACATTCATATACAATGATCCTGCGATGTTGGTAATTGATTTTTCCTTTATACACTATCAAGAAGATGAAATGACGTAAGAAACAATGTTTTCAACATAGAATGATTATACTTTGAATAAAAGGAATGTTAGACTATGATCAGAAAGTAATTCAACAAGCTACTTGTCAAGCCAATCAATGCAATGGGAATCAATCCCATAAGAAGAACAACTTATACAAGCTATGTTGGGAAAGTTCAAGAATGTCGAGCAAGAATTACTGGTGCAAAACAACATGACCACAAGTTGAAGTAATATTGACTCATAACTAAATTGTTTACTATCATGGTGTAATGTTACCACTAAAGAAAGATCAAAGCTTTGGTTTAGCCCTCATCAAAGATCACCTTAAAAGATAACATATCTTTTTTATTAGTTAACATGATACATGCAATCATTTGGCCCTATGACTCAATAATGCTAGATATCTATGTTGTGAATCACTAAGGGAAATTATTACATTACTTTGACTATCTTTAAAAGGCTACTTGGGGAGGATGTCATCTTAGCAAATCTAAAGTAATATACAAGCAAATGGTACCATGAGCTTATATAGTGATACATTTCTACACAATAAGCTTGGAACACTGATAGTTAACCTTTGTATTTTAGATTACTCGAAAAGATGAATTGATGTATGGTGTCAACCTGATGAGATCACTAATGCAAACTTAGCAAATAAATTCAACTCTAAAAAATTAATAACACATGAAAATCAACTTGAAGAGACAAATCAACTCAGAAATGGACAGCTCAAAGCATATTTATTTCAATACTTTCAAAGCGTAACATACAATTATGAGGTGCTGTAAATTCACGCACTAGCTATTTCTTAAATAAAATTGTAGGCAATACAACTGTTCAATAACGCATACGTGCTTAAGTCAATTGAAAGGTTTATTCGATGCCCAAACCCCTTCAACTTTGTTCAAAGCGCTTTAGTCAAAAGGCAAAATGTAGAGAGTTAAATCTGACTCATAGGTTTCGAGCCTAATAACAAAATGGATTTAACTCTTTAAGCTAGGGTGATAAGGTTCAGAGAGTTAAGCCCATAAAATTCAGGGTGATCAAGGGAAATTTGACATGGCGAGCTTAGAATAAGGTCTGTTGAATCGGTCCACTCAATTCAACTTTTCTCAGTTTAGCTCACACTAAAAGATAATAAAGTTTTTTATTTGGGCCTAAACATATAAAAAAACCTACTTAATATCCAATTATATAAGGCTTTAATCCTTATTATTGATCAACATTATAATTAAATAGATTGAATCCACCTATCATTTCCTATAAATACCCCCTTCATTTCCTCATTTGGATAAGAAACAAATTCCTGCTAATACCATTACTCTACTAAAATCATGTCTCAAAGATTAAACACACAAACATTCTAAGAACATTACCCCATTTTTCATTCATTGTAGAGTTCAATATCATTGCACTCTTCTATTTGTCACCTAACATGTTAAAATATACTGAGACTACTTACTCCTCCTCCTTATCCTAACTCACTTGATTATTCCATGTATATAAGTTAAATCATTTTTTTTAATCACGTATAGCGTGATTAGTCGCGCAACACGCACATGACGTCTTATAGCTTAAACCCCACACAGAGATATAGTTTTGTGTTACTTAAAGGTAGAGATATCATACTTGGAAATGTTAGGAAGTTGCTTATATAGGAGTTTTAGTTTGATTTTTAGACTTAAAACAGGAAACTTTTCAATAGTTTAGTATAAGCATATTGAAGTTACATGCACAACTTTTATATTTGTTATATATAGTGTGACTTTACGTTTATTTTACTTACATATATGCATAACTATATGTATAGCCCTATGTATCTATAAGCTTATGTGCTTTTGTTATAATAATTATTTAAAGTAATTAGAAGAATTATATGTACATCTTTCACTAACATGCACATTTTGGTGAAGTTGAGAAATGTAGAAAGGCGGATGCAAGCGTGACCATAAGTGGAAACAAGACCAGGGGAAGGAAAAGAAAAGGCTTTGCGGAAAACAAAGTAAAGGAATAAATCGTGATTTTGCAACTTTTTACTTCTTCCTTACTTGATGATATTATATATATGTCTTGAGTAAGGGAAATTTGGTTTAAATAGTATAAGAAAACTTTGTTTAATTCCAATATTTAGTGATTGTTAATCATCTGAATGATTGACAGCCGACTGTGTACGAGAAATTGCTTGGAATTGAGGGCTTATTGATTGAGGAATGCAACTATACAATTGAGCTTTTAATAAAAGTTTGGTACATTTTTCAAGTTGGTGGTATGTTGGGTTTCGTCGCTTGTCCTCGATGAGTTATAATTTTAATAAATCGATTTTGCAATGGCTTAAAGAAAAGTAAATCTTTAACTTGGAGATAATTGATCAAATGCAACTTTACACATTATCCTCGACTTAAGAACTATAATCGTGTGTATCTTCGTATGATTTTGATGTAATAATTGATTAGAAGTGATAAAATGCACACTCAATAGATCGAATGTATTAAATTTAGAAGGATCAAAATTGGAGGTGAATTGATTCATATATTATCTACATTTTTTTATCCTTACTTTTGTGTTATTTTTCTACATCAACTAATTAAAACTTTGTGTCATACACAGATTTTATTATAAAGTATATTCAAATATACTAACACTCATTCACTTGCGAGAAATAGCTATTTTATTTTCTACTTAGTTTTTATTACGTCGTTCACTTAATATTATATTTACGAACTGTTATTCCATAAGATTATTAGGTTCACCTCGTAAATTTCTATTTCTTGCGATATGTACCATTTTTCTCCAAAATGACCCATCTTAATTTTTCACACAGACCATCACTATTCAATAAACACCGAGCACCACTAATTACCTAGCACTACCAACCACCGACCACCATCATAAGGACAGCAGCAGCACAACCAGTCGCCAACATCTAATCGGCTACCGTTCACCATCTACGGTCAGCTCGGCCACCGTGCCATCCATAATCTGATCAGCCATCATGCAACGAGTAAGAAAGAACAAGAAAAAAGAGCAAGAAAGGGAAAGGGGGAGGGAAACTTCAACGTGGACACGTAGAAGAAAGAGCGAGAAAAGAACAGGGGGAGAGAAACTTCAACACCGACTAGTCCATCTTGATATAGTTTTTTCCCTCAAATGTATAATCTTTACTAGAACTAAAATCCTAGCCATTTGAATTCTTGATTTTTCAACCTTCTTCGATAGAATTCGATTGAAACCGATTGGGAGAATGTTCAACGAAGCAATAGATCCTGAGATGTTCAGACTTACTTCAGAACAAAGTCGCATGTCTCTGGCTGAGTTGTTGCAAATCCAGCGAGAGAGAGCCAGAGAGAGATGGAGAGAAAAAGAAAGAGAGAGTTAAAGGTAAAAGATGAAGGGCAATCTTGTCATTAAAGTACTATAATGGTCCATTCTAAAGTTGGTTTTTAGTTCAAGCAAACAAAGTAATAAAAATGACAGACTCATTCCACTCCTAGGAATTCCAATTCGATAATTCGTATTCCTCTCTTTAGTGAAGTAGAGACTTAAAGAAACAAGTAGCAAGCAGTTAATCCTATTATATAGAATATTACTCAAATTCTATTTTATCATATAGATTCCACATAAGTAATAAGAGTCATAGAATAAAGATAAAGATTTATCCTTATAAAATAAGTACGAATATAAAATCAAAGTATCCATCCCATTTTAGAACTTATACATTAATATATATATATATATATATATATATATATAATATAGGTTCTATTGTACATTATATCTACTTTAAAACAATAATTAAATAGTATTAATAAATAAAAAATTATAACTATTGCTTTTTCTTTATTTTAATCTTAAAAAAATTATAACAAAAATCCAACTCATAATAAAACCTTCAAACTATATGTAGCTTGTGTTTACTATCTTATTACTCTCTCTTCTTCTTTTTTTCTTGTAATACCTCAAGTTAAAAGTAATGAATAGCTAAGTCAACAAATACTAATAACCTATTTCAACCACTTAACTTAAAAGTTTCAAGTTTGTATTGATAAGATATTCATAATCATAACCTTATAAATTAATATCATAACCTCTCACAATTCATACGGGACACTTAACTATAGGGTCTTACAATCTCTCTTTCTTAAATATGTAAAGTTTTCGTTGTGAGATCTTACAAATGGTATCAGAGCGGACCCCTACTAGCAGATGGATGATTCGTATTTGGCTTCAGTTTAGAGAAGAGATCTGAGAAATACAAGGAGTGTTACTAGAGTGTGACTCTTTTCATACATCCTAGATGAATTATAGGTAGTAAGTGGCCCGAATCATATATCGACAAAGGAGAAAGATATAAGCCTAATTATAAAGTCTCATTACGAGGACGTCATGTGTTTATTGAGGGGAAATTATGAAACCCCATAATTAAGTGTTCCATATGAGTTATGGGAAGTTATGATATCATTTTATAAGATAATGATTGTGAATACTTTGTCAACACAAACTTAAAACTTTTTTGCCAAATATTTGAAATGGATTCATTAATATTTGTTGGCTTAGCTATTCACTACTATTGACCTGATACGTTACACTTTCTTTTCTTCTTCTTCTTCTTCTTCTTCTTCTTTTAGTAAAAAATTCTCTCTTCTTTTATTATCTTATTTTCTCTGCATCCTCATTCTTCTTTTACTAACTCTAATCTAGTAAAATCTTAAAAATATCTCATCTCTTAACTTATCATTTAATATATTATATTGGAATTACTTACACATTGTGTTTTGTATTCTAATTATAATAATCTTATAGTTTGATAAAGCTTAAATTTGATGATTTAAAAAGAAACAACAAAAGAAATTTAAGCACTTAAGGGTTTCAACATTTCCAACTGTAGAAATATTTTCTATTTTGCCTACTAAAATTTTAAATTGTCTCAATTCAAGATAGGTTGTAACCTATATAAATTATTACCAATTGGTCTATCGTAGCATGATTATAATTTGGATATTAATTGTGCATCCAATATAAAATTTTTAAGAAAGATAAAGAAAAAAATTACAAATTCCATAAAGAACCCTGTACTTCATGGAATTTATAGGATACAAGGTACAGAATGATTTTAAGGTGCTACCGAATAAATTTCAAGTACAAAAACTATTTGTACCTATAAGATAGAATACAAGTAGGAACTTATGCCCTATCCACCCTATATTAGTCCACTCCTAACCTAAACGATTATCACAATTAATAATTAACAATATAGTATGAAGTCTATTGTTCAAATATATAAATATAACATATGATTTTTTTTTTCTTTATGACTACTAACGATCATTTTCTATATTTATATAAATGGTATGGTGCTCTAAAAAATAACAACCCTAAAATTAAGGAAATATGAAGCCATGTTTTATGGTTTGTTACGTTACCCTACCCCTTATGTTTTTTAAGAGTTGTTACATTTTAATACACCCATTGTAAGGAACAAAAAACACAATTCATAATTCATGTTCCTTATGCAAAAGTTGTATAGATAATAATAGGAAAAATATGGAACTTGTATAAAATGACTATAAAGAAAATATGGCTGCCAAATTTTAATTCAGCATTTTAAACAAATATAGCAAACAAATCTATACATAAGTGGTCCTAAAGAACTTGAGTGCTTACAACACATCTATAATTCTTGAATTAATAATCAATAATTGATTGATAGCAAGAAAGGGATGTCCCATCGCAATAAGTAAATTGTAAGTAGATTTGTTGTGTATAACTTTTCTTTTTTCTTTTTTGAAGTATCAGTTAGCAAAGATTTGTTTTGTCTTTCAAAATCGAAGAAAATAAAAGAAACCATGTATAAATACAATGAGCAATTATTTCCATTTCCAATTACGTTTAGTTTGTACACAACAAATGCTATTTAAAAACCAATGGTGATTTTTAAGAAAATACTAATATTCAAAAGTAGCTGCAAAAGCGGTATTAAAAAAAAAAATCAAGCCAAAGAGGTGCAATATATAATTTGCAAAGATTTTTGTGTAGATTATGTCTAAGAGACAAATATTTTAAATGAGTGAAATAAGATGTAGACACTTTATTTTTGCACTCTAGTAGTTTTAGGTATTTTATTAATAAAGGAAAATGTCCTAAACAAAAAAAGTACAAAAAATACAAAATTTAAAAAAAAAATACAAAAAGAATAGAAAAATATGAAAAAATATAAAAAGAAAAATACAAAAATGAATGAAAAAAAAATTATTAAAAAAAAATCTTTAGAAAAATAAGGTCATGGGTCATTTTGATACTCCTTAGTTGTATTCTAAGGGTCTTTTCGATTTTTAGAGTCAAAAGAAGTTGAAATATACATATGTGATTTTACTATTTTATGTCTTATTTGAGAATATTAAGTTGTTTTTGAAAAATTTAATATTTGGACAATAGTTAGATTAATTATTATTACATTCTAAAAATGAGGCTAATTTAGGTTATTTTTTGTTTAAAATGGTATATCAAGTGTATTCAAATTGGTTGATTTACTAGAAAATTAATATTGTATTAACTGAACAATCAAATAATTGGAGCTTGAAAAATTGTTAAATTGAGCTCATCTTAAAAATTATTTTTAACATATATGTACTAGACTTTATCTATGAGAATGTTATGTTTCAATTTTTTGAGAATGAATCAAATAAGGTTTGATTTGACCTAAAGTAGATTCATTACTTGAGACCAATTCAAGTTACTTAGGCTTTTTCATATAAAGTTAAATTACAATAGCAAATAAGAATTGTACTTAGTTAGTTAGGTTGACGATAGAGAAATTAGAATTAGTGGTTTGATTCTACGTAGGTGCACTAAATGCATTACTTTTTATTCCTTCCATCGAGCCCATGCCATGTACCAACCTATGATTGCTGATATTACTTGTTGTGCATCTTCTTTTTTCCTCTTCTTCTTTATCATTTTCCTATCTAGTTAGCTTGATTGGAGCTCACTTTTTAAACATTTTCTTAGTGATTTCATCATTAATTTAGTAAAATCACTAAAAAAGCATGGAGTATATTTAATTCATATAAAATACACATCCAAATTCAAATAATAAGGAGGTTAAACATCGAGTCAAAAGTTGGAGAAAACATGGAATACGCATTTTCTTCCCAAGTTGAGCAAGCATGATCCAAGCTCAATTAATATTTATGAAGCGCTTAAATGGTGTTTCACATAAGAACGGTCACTCGAATTACATCCACTCTCAATGAATTTGAAAATTAAGTTAATGAAACCCATTTACATTTAAGTGCGAGTTCAATGGCTATCGAAACTTTCTATGTTTGTTTCGAGCTAAAACATTATAAAAGAGACCTTAAGCTTTGCATTTTGACATCAAGAAAAATATGAGACATCTCCTATGAGCTCAATAGAGAGCTTTCTCTCTCTATTGTGGAGGAGACATCCACTGCATTAGTCTTCCTAAGTTACTAGCTTCCTAGAATCACCACTTGTGACTTTCAAATCACTTGCAAACCACTCAAAACCACTACCCTTAGGGTTTTGACCAGTAACCCGAATTCACCTCTAACTACTACTCTCAATGCTAAACCACCCCCAATTTTTTCTAGGCCAGCAAAGTTATTCCCCTCAATAAGCATTAGAATAACCCATGCAATGTTCTCTCCCTTTCTACCTTATTCACATTAAGTTCAGCCCGATTACTTGACCTGACTGACCAAAAACCATATCTAAATCGACGCCCAAACCGTGCTCCCAACCTAATCACCTATCCAAGTTCCTTTTTATTTTTTATTTATCACTGTTTTTATTTTATTTTGTTTTTACTAATGTATGTTCTATTTCATTTATTCTGACTAAATGACCAAATGATAAAATTAAAAAATAAAAAAAAAAAAGTAAAAATGAAAATGAATAAAAATATTATTTTATTTTTTCTTGAAAATAAAAATAAAATGGATCTTTTTTTCCAAAAATTAGGACAAGATTAGATTTTTTTTAATAAAACATCAGAAATTAGGGCCATTTTTCCTAAAACTTTCTTATATAAAATCAAATAGTTAAAAATGCACCTTGTCATATTTTAGAATTAAGAACCCACTAAAGTTTTATAAAAAGGAACTACAATAGCTTAATTCTATTTAACAAACACATAGACATCTACAAGACAAACATAAAAAAATTAAAAAATTTCACATTTTACATTCCAAATTAAAGGGTATTTTTAGAAATAGTTTTTAAATTCAGAAGGTTATTATAGTAATCATTTAGCTTTTAATAGGTTAGCTCTCAAACCCAAAATCTCTATTTTTTCCAAAAATCTTTTTCAAAAATGATTTACATGGTGTTATAAGTCACTACACCTATAAGTTAATCTCCAAGTCCCTTCAATTCAAGATAGTATTTAGAATTCTTAAACTTGTAATTAATTTAACCTCCCCCAACAATCCTCTTGTTGATAGTCTTATTTTTCTCATTCTTTCTCTTAAATCTCCTTTACAAAATAATCCTTCTCCAACCTTCTTAACTTTCATATGGTATTCCTTATTTCAAGTGTAAATATTGGATAAAGTTGGCTAGCAAAAAAATATTGAATAGGGTTGTTTTTTCCTTTGTAAATTAATCATCATGTTTCTCCCCCTACTTTGTAAAAATATTCTTGTATTTTTCTTTTTAGATAGTTGTCACTCCATTGTTAGTTGTCAATTATAAAATAATTTGTTTCTTTGAGGTTCTTTTCTCTTTCTAGTATTTTTTATTTTCAAAATGAAAAATTTTAGAAATAATAAATAAAAAACTAATATTAAAAAAAAAAAAGAGTTGCTAACAAGAAAAGACTCTTATAAGCCCTTGAAAACTACTCTTAAGCAACAAGCCAACTTGAGGACCAATATTCATATTTCTCGAAAAATTCTATAATCCATGAAAAGACTATGCTGAGGGGCAAAAAGTGAGAATCTAAGTACACACAATAAGAATTGACTCTTAAGGAATAATGTAGACAATACACTTTAATCTATCCTCAAATTAAACAGAATCTTTTTGCAAAGGGGCTCAAGACACACAAGACTTGATTTATTAGGAATTTGAATTACTTGCTCTAAATTCAAAAACTGACCCACTACTGGCCCATCCACTTTAAACTCAAAACAAAAACATAAAGCCTTCCTACCCACTCTAACCTATTCCCAACCTAAAAGACCATAAGTACAAGTCATGCCCACTTACTCCAATCCTAAAAGCCAAATACTAAGTTTATCTCTAATACTTTTATGTGAAACACTATGAGATCAAGATCAAGCTAGCAAGCTAAGCTCCTTGCACTTAGTGTTTGCTTCAAGGTTTAAGATACCGCAATAGTTTTTTTTTTTTTTTCCTCCTCTTTTATTTCCTTATGGTGACGTCTCTTGTTGAATTCTAATTACTATTAGTTACACACATTATATTCTACATATAATATACTATATTTGCATACTTTGACTTAACTGTAATTGGTAGTTTCAAAAGGTAACTATGCATACATTATTTATGTCTCTATTATTTTTTCACACTTGTTTATACATAATCTTCTAAATGTTTATGCTTTCTTATAAGCTTTTGAGTTTTGACTCCTTTCTTTATACTAATATCATCTTGATGCATAACGGGCACTTGATATAAATGTGCACATAGATTAACATAATTATAAAATATAATAACATTAGGACCAAAAAGCTAGTAAACAAATCAAACTACATTCTCTATGGTTTTTGTAATACCTCAAGGCAAAAGTAGTAATTTACCAAACTAATAAACAATAATGGTCATAATATCCCCCTGAAACATGTGACATCTTTATTGCTAAACTTTAAAATTGAGCCCAATTCTTCCCCTTTTTTAATGTACAATTCAACATCCAACCTATAGTTTGTGAAGAGGATATGATTGTGATTGTCTAATGAACATCCCTACATACGATACAACAAAACATGCGTGCTTATACCATAATACTTACATAAAGCTACCTAATTTCCTTTTAAAGCCCATGGTGTTTAATCTTCATCTCTTCTTACTCCCTTTTCTTTTTTTCTCTCATGCTTCTTGAATTGCGACCTTGCTTTTTAGTTGGTTCTTTTCTGACAATAAGCAAAATGGATTTGCCTCATTCTATCTAAAATAGATAGTTAATGAATCTATAACAAACTGACTGAAGAACGTGAACTTATGGAAATGATGTGGTCTTTTTGTTAAGTAAAAGTCCATTATGTTCTACATGCTTAAGTTTTTGAATCATTTGATTATAGAAATATACTTAGTTAGTATTAAAGGAAATGTGGAATTAGAATCCCCAATCTAAGTCCTAATCTATGAGCTAAGCAACTAAAACTCAACATGAGATGTATAGATATACAAGCTTGAAGTTTTGAATTAGATGCTTGTTAAGGTAAACTTAACAACTCAAGTAAAAGCATTGCTTAAGAAATGTTCAACCCCAATGCACAAAAGATTGGCACAAAGGCATTGAGCAAGGTTAACTAGGAGCTATACCACAAAGGTAAGTGAGAGCTAGTAAGCAAATTTGCTTCCTTATGTTGAACCTAAGGTTTATTATTTGATTTTGATGAGAACAATATGTTGAACCTAGGGTTTATTATTTGATTTTAATGAGAACAAAACAAAAAGTGTAAATCTAAACATGTTGTTTTTTAAGAGAACAAAACCATGTTGTTTTTGTATTTGATTATTTTGAGATAATTGAATAAGTTCAATTAGTTTGCTTAATAATTGAATATATCAATTGTCTCTACAAGAAATTTAATATTTTAAAGTGGTGATCAAATGATCTTGAAATTATATTGCAAAGAGTATTCGTTTATTGTGTGTTAAAAGAATTTTCAAGTAATATTTGGCCTACTGGGTTGAGGGTTTAAGGAAAAACCAAGCTTACAGTATAAAGTCATGTAAAACACAAATAAAAGCTTACTAACCTGGAAGAACTGGCTTATCGGTTCACTTGCCAGTAAAGTAATTTTTACCAGCGTGCCAGTAGTTCAAAGTACCGACATGCCAGTAAGTCAAATTTAATTAACCGATAAGTCAGATTCAATTAGTCGGTAAGTCAGATTCAACTAGCTGTTGGAGCATTAAATGCATTGTAATAGGAAGAAATGAATGGGACAATATAAATACTCAACAACCCGACCAAGGATAGTAGAGAACTGATCTTTTACTGCAATATTTCAACATTCTTTTGTATTCTTGTTGTCTATAAGTCTCATTGTCTCTTATACTATAAATTGCTAATATTTAGAGAGATTTGAAGTATAGTGCTTGTGAGTTATTAGTTGCAAATATTAAGAGTTAAAAGCACTACACCAATAATTCTTGAGATTGAGTTTTTGTATTAAGAGTTGAGATTGTGATTTATGTTGAGAGTTGTGAGTGAAACTTGTATAATCAAGTTTGTATTTGTGTAACTCTTGGAGCTTAGATTGAGAAATTAACAAAGTGGTGCGAAGTTCTCAGTTGGAGGCATTGTGTGTCCATGGAGACTAGGGGGCGGTCCAAACTCTACATTATATCCAGACTTGATCTTCTTTATCCCTATCTCTTTTAATTTCCACACTTATGATTATTCTATTATTGTTTTGATTACTCTTATTATTGTATTTAGTTGTTTATATTGAAAAAGAATTACAATTTATCCTTAAACTCAATTCACCCTACTCCTCTTGAGTTTAGCCTAGTGTTCTTCAATTGGTATCAAAGCTAGTCTCTACTCACTTGCTTAGTCGTATACTAAAGTAAAGGTCATGGCATTTAATACATTAGGCTTTATGGAAGGACAAGCTATAAATAGACCACTACTCTTAACCGGAAATAATTATCCTTATTGGAAATGTAGAATGAGTATATTCTTAAAAGCACAAAATAGATCATTATGGCAAGTAGTGGATAAAGGACCATTCAAGATAGAAGGCAAAGTAGAAGATAATTGTACCATTTATGATTGGAAGTTGTTAGACTTAAATGAAATAACTATAAATATTTTACATTGTGACATTAATGAAAATGACTTTAATAGAGTTTGTACATGTAAGAGTGTTAAGGAAATTTAGGAAGAATTAAAAGGTACATATGAAGGAACTAGCCAAGTAAATGATATAAAGATAAGCTTATTATGTAGACAATTTGAAAACTTTGGAATGGATTCAAATGAAACTATTGATGAGATGCATAATAGATTCATCAATATCATCAACCCTTTGAGTGTTCTTGAAAAGACATTTACTAACCTTGAAATAAATTCCAAAATTCTTAAGTCTTTGCCAAGAAATTGGGAAGCCAAGAGAACCACAGTTAAGGAAGCTCATGATCTTAACACAATGCTAAAAGAATAATTTCTTGGAACTCTTAAAACTCACGAGATGATTAAAAAGCAAGAAGAGGAATCCAAGAAGAAAACAATTGCTTTAAAAGCAACCAAAGAGAGCTCTAGTAATGATGAAAGTGAGGATGATGATGTAGCAATGATCATGAGAAATTTTAAGAAATTCATGAAATTCAATAGGAAATTGGCAAAAGATAAGGATGAAAACATATCTTGGTCAAGGAAGGAGAAGAAGGAAGTAATCAAGTACTATAATTACCAAAAACTAAGTCACATTCAACAATATTGCCCGGATCTTAAGAAGGTCATGAAAGGAGTAAGGAAAAAGGCTATGATGGAAACTTAGAGTAATTCAAGTGACTTAGAAGGAGAAATGTGCTTTATGACAATGGACAATGAAGTATGCTCTACTTCTAGTGATTCTTCATTTGATAAGCACAAAAATATGTATATTGAGTTACTTAAGAAATTTATTACGGCTCAAAAAAAGAACAAGATGATAAAACAAACAATGATTGAAATAGGAAGTGAATTTGATTTATTTAGAAATGAATATAATAAAGTGAATGATGTTAAAGAAAGTTTAAAGGAGGATAATAAGTACTTAAGATTAGAAGCTAATAAATTAAATAGAAACAATAAAGCTTTAAATCTTAGGAATGAGGAATTGGCTAAGGAAAATGATCAATTGAAAGAAAGTACAACTCTCTTGAAACAAAAGTCGATAGCATAAAAAATGAGGATAATATGGTTAATAAGCTAGGAGAGCTTTAAATTTAAAATGCTATCTTGAAGTCCAACCTAGATGATTCAAAACAAATTATAGCCAAGTTCGTGAATGGAGAAAAAAATTTAGATAAACTTCTTAGCTCTCAAAGGCAAGGATTGAACAAAACTAGAATTGGCTATAGTAGGAAATATATTTGCAAGTCTTACAAAAGTTGCTTTGTAAAAGCAACAACTTAAACTTGTAACTATTGTGGTAGATATGGTTATATTGCACATATGTGTGCAATACGTTGCAATACCGATTTGAATCATAAAGGTAAAATGGCTTGGGTTCCAAAGGATAAGGATATATTATTGCAACTAACCATAAAGAACCCAAACTCACATGGGTACCAAAGAAGCAATCACATGTTTTTGTAGAAACTTTAAGTGGGAACAACTTAAGAAACTCGAATGGAGAATGCTCAAAGAAAATTTGAAGTGCCTCCAACATAGTATTTGATTCAAGAAATTCATTCAAGTAGTCTCCATACAATAATTAACATATTTTGTGTACACTTAAAGTTCTCTACATTTGCTTAAGGTATCTTTGTGCACATATCTACCATCTCTTGATTTTAATATCAAATGTTAGCTCTCACATGTTTAAATATGCTAATATTTTATGGTTGAATGCTTGGCTTGATTTGATTATGAAGCTATACATAATTAATATATCCTTAACTATATTTGAGCTCAAATAAGTATTTAGAAATTTAACTTATGTTTTTGCAATTACTAGCTTTGCTAGCTATGCTTAAACTCTCATCATATCATAATGCACATATAAATCTTGCTTAGAATAGATAATTGCAAATGTCATACTTTTTGTGCACATTTAAAGTTTCTCATGAATACTAGAATCATGTGCACATAATTTTGCATGTTTCAATTTCTATGTTCAAATTCAATTCTCGCATATTTAATTTTGTCCATAAATTGTGGTTGAATGATTAAGTTGGCCTACTTTCATTTTTATGCAAATTTAACTCTTTTAGACTCAAATTAGACTTTTATTATTGTTTGAGAAGTCATGTGATCATTTTTTCTATTTGCATGCTATATATCTTAATCATGCTACCCTTATATCAATAGACACTATTGAAACTTGTTTAGAATGCCAAATTATCATGAACTTGATTTAGTATATATGTGTGATATTAAGCTCAATTTGTATTTAATGGTTGATTTTGATGATTTCAAGTGGTGATTTTAGGACTTCCAAATCCATCTCGCGATATTTTCCTTCCAACATGCTTGAACATGATGATGAAACTTACTTGAAGTATTGATTTGTGATAACTAAGCCTTATTGCTCAAAATTAGTCATTCATACATTTACATGGCTTAATAATGAACTTTCTAGCAACTAATGACTTAATTCTTGTTAAATTTTACTAATGTTGTTGAGATACCAGCTTTTCACACTCAAGTGGACCTAAAAAACATGCTCATATAGATTTCATACATAAAACATAGTGTTTAGCATGATTTAGGCATACTTGAAGTCATTCATAAGCAACTAAGTTGATATATGCACAAATGAATTATGCATTGGTTTTCGTACCCAAAACTGGGTCTCACATGTTTATTTTCATCCTTAAATAATGTTTGAGTGGTCAAACAAGCTTGATTTGAATTTGGTACATACTTGACCTCTCAAGACCCTTTTTAGGTTCTAAGTGCATTGTGGAGCATTTCATGACTATTTGTGCTAATATGAATATTGCTTGGTTTGATCACACATTTTTTATGTTCTTAGTATCTTTCAAATATGCTTAAACCATAAATTTGTCTTGAATTTGAGAAAGAATCCATACTTGCTCAATAGCTACATTTATGCTTAACATTTGATTTTAAGGAACTCGAGTAGTGATTTTTCAATTTATAGAGCCTTAAAGCTATATTTTGTGCTTACCATGCTCAAACATGCATTTGAAATTTGCTTGACTTGTTGGTGTGCAAAAAACTCAATGTTTATGCACTTATTTTGCTCATACATGCATATTTTCACTTTATCATGAATTACTTAGCTTTATGGACTTGATTCAGATGAATCTTAGCTCTCTTGTTAAAAATTGAGTTTTTCAAGCCTTAACAGACTTAAATAAACTTATTTGAAGTGTTAGGATGTTGCTTGAATCTCTACAAATCAATTTGGATTGGCAAACTTGCTCAATCAAAAGACCCAACTGTTTTTCTACAATTTTACAAACAATCGGCATGTCGGTATACCTGCATATTTAACAACTTGTTTTTACTTTTGTTTACTTAACCAGCAAGCCAGTTCACCTAAGTACTGGCAAGCCAGTATACTACTCTAGTTTTTCGTTTATATTCGGTTCTATTCTTATAACCAGTAAGCTGGTCTATCTCACCACTGGCATGTCAGTATACTCCACTCCTAAAGCAATCTATTTTGCTTCTATTCTCTTAGCTGGCATGCCGACTCATCTAAATACCGACAAGCCAATTCTTCATATTTCAAGTGCAACTTAAAATCGCATCACACCATCTCCCCCCCACCTCATCCTTTTCCTAAAACCCTTCTTTTTCTTCCCCCATACCCTAGAATCCTTCTCTCTCTTTAATCTTCCATCTCTAAACTCTCAAAATCATAATTTTTCTTCATCAATCATCTCTAAATCCACACAATCTCTCATTAATCCCTTCACTTATTCAAATTACACTCTCCTCTTTTCCTTCACAAAATTTTCTCTCTCTACCAACCCCCTATCCACCATTAAGATGCCACCTTGATGAACTATAGCAACTTTTAGATGAACTATCACTACTCATCATGCTTCATTCCTCCTCTAGCTTAAAGATAATGATCTACAAGTTGTATGCATTGCTAACTTCCAATCTATTTTATATATGCTCTTTATTATGTTTTTCTCATGTTATGAATTTAACCATTAGCTACTACCATTGTTATTTTCTATTGTCTTGCCTTTGCCATTATCTTAACTTTTATTGCTTATGTTTCTTGTTTATATTGTTTATTACTTGTGGTTCATGTATCTCATAAAGTTATTACGCTCCCTATAATTGGCTCACATTTTTAAACATTTGATGTGGCATAAGTTGATTTTGATGAATTCATTATAAAAATTTTATTTGGCATGGTTTTTAGCTTTTTTTTATTTCACTTTTGTATGGAGCATATCCTAAGGCTTAAGCCAAGATTATACCAAAATTTCGACTTGAATCCTTTTTCCTCTTCACCGCTTAGATCATCCTCTCTTTTTTTTATGAGGCCAAAGGAGGAGAAATATTTGAGTTGTTAGAATGTCAAAACATGTATTATTTCAAATTGATAATAGTTACTCAAAAGATAATATTGATCCTATAACTTTGGCATATCTTGATTATTTGAAAGTTTAATATATTCTTTATGTAAAATTATTAAGACGTAAGACTTAGTTCATTAGCACATCAATATACTCTCATTTTGCAAACACTCACTTGATCTTATTCAATTGTCAAATATCTTGAAATCGAGTGCTAGATTAAGAGGGAACATTAGATTGAGGGGGAGCATTTAAAGTATAAGAGTTTTTTCCTCATCAAAAAAGGGGAGATTGTTGAACCTAAGGTTCATTATTTGATTTTGATAAGAACAAAACAAAAAGTGTATATCTAAACATGTTGTTTTTGAAAAAAACAAAAATAAGTGGATGATTAAACTAAATATTATTTAATTATTTTGAGATAACTGAACAAGTTTAATTGGCTTGCTTAATGATTAAATATATCAATTATCTTTATAAAAAATTTAATCTTTTGAAGTGGTGATCAAATGATTTTGAAGTTATATTGTAAAGAGTATTTGTTTGTTATGTGTTAAAAGAATTTTTAGGTGATATTTGGCTTATCGGGTTGACGGCTCAAGAAAGAATCAGGCTGACGGTATAAAACTCTAGAAAACACAAAGAAAAACTCACTGACCTGGAAGAACCGGCTTGTCGATTCACCTACCGGTAGAGTAATTTTTACCGACTTGCCAGTAGTTCAAAGTACCGGTATGCTGGTAAGTCATATTCAACTAGCTGTTAAAGCATTAAATGCATTGTAATGGGAAGAAACGAATGGGATAATACAAATACTCAACAACCCGACTAAAGACAGTAGAAAACTGATCTTTTGCTATAATATTTCAATATTCTCTTGTATTCTTGTCGTCTAATATTTTTATTGTCTCTTATACCATAAATTGTTAATATTTAAAGAGATTTGAAGTGTAGTGCTTGTGAGCTATTAGTTGCAAATATTGAGAGTTAAAATCATTACACTAATAATTCTTGAGATTGAGTTTTTGTATTGAGAGTTGAGACTGTGATTTGTGTTAGGAGTTGTGGATATGAAACTTGTGTAATCAAGTTTGTGTTTGTGTTTGTGTTTGTGTTTGTGTAGCTATTGGAGTTTGGATTGAGAAATCAATAAAATAGTGTAAAGTCCTCGGTTGAAGGTATTGTGTGTCCGTAAAGACTAAGGAGTAGTCCGAACTCCACGTTATATCTGAACTTGATCTTCTTTATCCATATCTCTTTTAATTTCTGCACTTATTATTGTTCTATTGTTATTTTGATTACTCTTATTATTGTATTTAGTTGTTTATATTGAAAAATAATTACAATTTGTTCTTAAACTTAATTCACAACCACCGCGCGCCTCGCCCCCCTCCCCCCCCCCTTTTTTCTTGAGTGTAACCTAGTGTTCTTCACCTTAAACATAGAAGTCTCAATTTGTGCAAATATATGGTCTAATCCGTAGCAAGATAGTTCATATATAGGCATAACTTGTCATTGGATAGATAATAATTGGCAATTAAATAAAAGATTAATAACCTTTAGGGTGTTTAATAATCGCCACACAGCACAAAATATATATAGAATCATAAGTATTATTTTGAATAAATATCAGCTAACTAGAAAAACTTTTTCTATTGGGTTTGATAACACAAGTGTAAACACCACATCAATTGAAGAGCTTAAAAACATGTGTCAACCAATGCTTGGTGGAATGTTTTTTTCATATAAGATGTGCATTCTATATTTTAAATTTATGTGTTAAGGAAGGAATTGCTTTAGAAGATAAAGTGTTCCCGATAAAACAATTGGTTAAACTTATAACCAAAAGGTCTCAATACATATGTTATCAAGGGACTATTGCCATCAAAATGGTAAGAGGCATAAAAAATTTTAAAAAGGATGTTAAATATTAACAAAATTTTACATATGAAATGTCGCAAAGAGAGTTGTATAATTTGGTGACTAGATCTTTTTTTTTTTTTTTTATAATGCATGGTTTTCGCGTAGGAAGGTTGAGGAAATGCAATTGGGGTATTTTATAGATATTTCTCAACTTAGTTGATTCATTTAAAATTTGAGACCATTTAGTTTTTCTTATACGTGTTACCAATAGAGAGTTGTAATCCTAAAAGATTGAATTTTCTTATGAAAATCTAGGAGTGGTTTTAATTTACTTAGAGAAACCTAATATTGACTTAAATATTTCTATCACTAAAGTTGATGATTTTTTTTTTTTAATTTCATTTAATGAAGAGCGCCCTAGGATCTAATTTGCCAGCTCTAGCAGAAATTACAAGAGTTTTTTTTAATTCTATTAAGCAAATCAAATAACATCTAAGCTTAAATAATCAAAAAGCTTTATCTTATTAAGCCACACAAAAATTCACATGGACATTCCGTATTATTGATTTACCTTATGCTCATTGTTTGAATAATGTAACCTTCGATCATTTACTAAATTATCTAACAATCTCTCTGTAGCGGTACTAGATCCATCTGCGTATCGATTTAAATAAATGCGTTAAGATCGTAAGCTGTAATCATGTTACTACTCGCAGCTCAATTTTATTAAGATTTATCGATTTAAATAAATGCGTTAAGATCCTAAGCTGCAATCATATGATTACTTGCAGCTCTATTTTATTAAGATTTTGGATAACGATCAGCAAATATTTAAAATTATCGCTTCACCATAGAACAAGAATGTCCATACTAACACGCACCCAATAGGCTTGGTATATATCCATGTGCAACTAAACTTCGAATAAGTGAGCCATCGTCTATTGTCCTTAAAAACTTGGCAAATAGCTGGAAATATATGAAACTGCAAATGCAACCACCCAAATCTGAGAAACTAGAATGATCAAAAGGCACGATTGTACAAATGACCAAAAGGCATCAATGATGAAAAGGTACAGATGACAAATTGAAAAACTATAAATGACTAAAAGATAATAATAAAAATTCACAAGTGAGAAAAAGGAAATGTTATAAATGGCTAATAAAAGTAGAGAAGCAAATAACAAAAGCTACCCAAATTATATATGCGAAGAAAAGAAACCAAATTTTACTTCGCTAATCCTATCTCCATTGGTAATTAGTCTCATCTCCATTAACTTATCCAAAATTATAAAAAAAAAAAAAAGAAAGAAAAGAAAAGAAAAAAGAATACATGATTCACCATGGTTCCCAAAACAATAAGAGCAAATGGGGAGAAAGCCAACTCTGCCAATGCAAATAATTTTCCAAGACTCCAAAGTAATGACATCCTAACCGTTCCAGGCCTAGAAGAAAAAGAAACCAAGTAATGAACACTAGTACTCAAGTAAAAAATCTTAAACACAGATTGCCAGTCGTACTCTTTCACAACTTGAGTTTGAGCAGCGAAAACTAAATGTGAAAAATAAATGCACACTCGCCCTTCCATCACTCAGTACTATCTTCCGTTCAGACACTGAATCTCAGGAAAAGAAAACGGTGCGATTTTTGGCTGAGTGCTCACAGCGTTTCCATTTTGTCTATTCAGCTAAAATCCATGTGATAGAGAACCAGTATACAGATTGATCATTACACAGCACAAGCAACAGCATGAATAGTGACTTCTAGAAACGCTTCCAAATGGCCCAAAAGATGATGGATTCTGCATCAGCTGTCTGTGAGCAACACTGTATTATGCCCAGAATGCTGCAATCAAGGCTGCAGGAACTGCAACAAAGGAATTAGACAACTGCTTGGCATCACAATTACGAAGTGTACTCAAATGGTTGGGGTGGTTGTGGCTCCTCATCAACAGCCATGGCTGATGCAGAATTCTGCTGTCCAGTTGTGGTGTTACCAGCAGGTGATGTGGTTGATGATGGTGCATCTGTGAGAGAGAGCACTTCAGGCTCTGATGGGCGCAAGTCCCTAAGAAGAACAAACCCTGAAGGAGCCGACTTCATCGGTACATATCTGCTATCATCCAAAAACTTAATATATTTCTCCTGCGCAGGTACCACACGAGCTGGATTGGTCAGCATTTCAAAAGAAGGCTCAGGCTCAGCTTTCTTCTCCTGAGGACTATCGACCTGCCATATGATTGAAGACAAAGATTAACATCATGGATATAGTAGTCAATGAATCAAAAGCATGTTAACAATACAGGACAATCAAGAATTAATATGATAATCCACACATTAGGTCTTCCCAGTTTACAGTTCCAGGACAACATCGATACTAATAGTACGCTTTATTCACATCAAATACCATAAATAGTGTTCACCTGGCTTAACAAATTTGAATGATACCTGCATAGAATCCGCATCCTTCTCACTAGATGATTTTCCCTTTACTGCAGCAGAACCAGCAGAGGATTCTTGCCCAGATGATTTTTCAGCAGCCTTCTGCTCAGCTTCTTTCTTAGCTCGGGCTTTAGCCTTGGCTGAGGTTGAAAGGACAGCAGTTGGAAGTTTCACAGCAGATGTAGTTGTAGCCACAGTAGTCGGCTTTGGATATTCAAACAGTGATGGTTTTGCATGAGACATGAACTCAAACTTCGGAACTTTTAGGTCATAGTTCAGTCCAATAAATGCCGTAGGTGAAAATGACAAGCTGATGAAATAAATAAGTGGATACCAATACCAATACTGACTAAAAACAGCAAGACCAACAACTGCAGTTACTTTGTCATGCTTTGTTTTAGAAAGGAGTCTAATGGTGACATTCCTACCCCCAGCATCTAGGATCCCATTGGCTAAAATGGCTCCCATTTTGCTCATTGTATCTTCATGTTTATCAAGAATTATCTTCTCCAACTGTCGCCTAGAAGCACAACAATAGTTAGCGCCCTTTTTTCTTTTATCTTTTTTCCTTAATTGATCGGGAATTCTAAGAAGAAATTGTAAAAAGATGAAATTACATGACAAAGCTGTAACATACCGGAAAGCCCCGACACGAGAATCACTGGCTTCACTAATCTGTATCATCACCATAGCCATTGCAATGAGAGCACCTTGCCGAACGAAATCAACAACATCTGAGGTAAGCGGTTCAAGCAATGAAATGGCCTCACTCAGGCCAGTACCTGCACAGGATATACCCACAGCAAGAGCTGCACCATAGCGAACGTGTGGGTTGTAGGACTCTGATAGAAGAGATACGATTCGAGGAGTCTGCAAGTTGAGTCACAATCAAAGTACATTATATATAAGAGATCTGACAAAAATAAAATAAAATAAATATAAGAGCATAACCAACCTGCTCTGGTTCGGAATATAGCACAAAACCAAGTGCTAGAACAGCAGTCCTCCTAACATCATCGCTCACATCTGAAACTGCAAAGTGCAGCAGCTGGCGGATCGCTTTGTTATTTGATGTCCCACTGTAAGCCAGAGCCAGTGCATACATACCACCATGTCGGATGATGGGATCTTGATCCCGAGTCATCTGCTCTATCAAGGTGTCTGCCTCTTCTTCTCTTCCATAAACAGTAAGAGCAATTCCCAGTGCCAGTCCCCTAGATACATAAATTAAGATTATCGAACCTTTTCCTTCCTCAATTACAATCACTGAACTAGACTAGGAAGGGAAAGAAAAATATCTCTGGATCCACCACATAAACCATACGCTTACCTAATGATCTTTTCGTGCTGCGTCTCATGAGCATAAGCAAGCATCTCGCTTGCTTTCTCACTTGCAGTTCCAACCATGAGTAAGCCCATGCTAACACCAGCAGCTTCACCAGCAACAGCACTGTCAGTATAAAGGGCACTTTTTATATCATCATAAATATCCTCATCAGCAGTTCCAAGAGCAGCCAAACCAAGACCTAGACATGCCCCATGTTGTATAACCTGCAACGCAATGTTTAAAGGTAAATTTATGAGGCATAAAACTGGTTTCTGGGGAAGGAGACATTTGGCATTGTAAGGTATGCACCTCCACATTTGTACTGCGCAGACTGTCACGTAAGAATTGTTTGATTCCTTCGCCATGGTTTGCATGAATTAGACCTAGAGCATAGAGAGCTCCACCTTCTGAATATGGACTACCACCACCACCAGCTCCTCCCTGTGGAAGGTAGGGAGCCATTAAGGACCTGCCCTGCTGCAAGTGCCCTCTGTGAATAACACCTAGCCCTGCTGTAGCAGTAAATTTAGCCCAATTGGTGGCTCTACTCAACCAATCCTGACGAATTAGAGCAAAATATGAAGTTACAACTTACAGAATACATATATTATTCAATGATAAAAGGCAAAAGGACTGCATATGGAAGCTGAAAGAAGCAACTAACCAAATTTTCTCTGAGAAATGTATCTACTGTGGTCCCAGCATGCATTATTGCATTCGCATGAATTGTTGCACTATGACAGACGCTATTTCTCATTTCAACAGACTGCTTGATTGTCTTCAGAATAAGCAAGTCGGACCTATTGAGTAAAGATTAATGTTACAAAATTTTACAAGCATAGTGGAAGACAAGGGAAAGGATAGGAGTAGTAAACAAGGGAATCATCAACCGCACTTGTTATGACTATACAAAAATTGTAGTGTCAATTGTATTGATGTTTCTCCCGACAAAATTCCCTTTATTTTTGTAAGCCTCTCAGCATATGTTACTTCATTTGGATCAACCTGAGGAACGGCCTGGGAACTCTCAGACATCTGAACATCCTCCTGTGCAGCAGGATTCTCACTTTGAGTGGAATGGGCTTCATTTGATCCAGACTGCCCGGACCCTGATGGTTGAGGTTTGGGAGCAGAAAGTCGATCCCTAACATTCAAGAGAAAAGCTTGATGCTCATTCTCCACGAGATCAAAGGCAATTTGAAATGCCAGTAAAGCATCATCTTTACTAGACCGTAAAAGCTTTTCCAGTATGTTTGCAACTCTTTCTGGTTCATCTAAAAACATAAGGCACTGGCAAATGCTCAGATAGTCAGGTGAAGGCAGCTTCTGATACACATCAACAAGCAGACGAAGCACCTGAGTATGAGAATTGAAGTCAGATAACTGTTGATAAAATATCTTCACGAAAATGATGACATGGCTCGAAAGAATATTGCTCATTCTATAAACAGCACTAATGGAGACTATTTAACCATTTGGCATTACATGGTTTCAGCCAAGACTAAATAATGCAGTGGACATAGTATGAAACATGTTAAATTAGAAGGGAGAAAAGCTTCAATTGTGGACAGGAAAATAGTGTGCAAGCACAAATCAAATTCTTATTTGTGAAAACATGAATGGTAGTTCTTTAAAAAATATCCACCATCAATAGTATGTATTTGAATATCATTAGCATTTGTCCACCACTCCAGCCAAGACTCAATAATGCAGTGGACATAGCATGAAACATGTTATAGATTAGAAGGGAGAAAAGCTTCAATTGTGGACAAGCAAATAGCATGCAAGCACTAATCAAATTCTAATTTGTGAAAACATGAATGGTAGTTCTTTAAAAAATATCCACTATAAATGGTATGTATTTGAATGTCATTAGTATTTGTCCACCACTCAACCAAACACATCATATTAGTACCAATGAATCCTTTTTCATTACAAGATGGACAAGCATAAAGGCTATGTCGACCACCTAAAAAAAGCAAAATCATATGTTTGAAATTTATATTTAAATTATTGATTTAAATTAATTAAAAGTAAGAAAAAGAAAACCCTTGATTAACCTTTGCTCTTGAGCCATAGACCCCACTTGGGGTGATCATTTGGTTCTTTGGCAGTGCATGGTTTCAACCAGGACTCATTAGAATAGGTGCAGGTATCACATGGCAGAGGTTAGTTTACAGGGTGCACAAGCACAAAGGCAACGTTACTTATCCAGTAAAAGCATAAACGCTATGTTTGCTACCCGCACATCATCGTGACAGCGGTCCACTAAAGAAGAAAAACTGATTAGAAAGAGAAAAGGCATGGCGAATATCAAATTTAAAATCACATTGCTCCCTGGATATATTGTCTGTTTAAAAGCAATTTAGCAGCACCCATTTACCTCACGCCTGTATTCTCGTCGATTTACAAAGGAATGAGAGATATTGATGCAGTAGGACAGAGCTCCATGGACATTATCACTCTTGGTGATAGCTTCCTCGAGTTTATCTAATCGACGGCATTCGATAGCTATGCCCATAGCCTGCTGGAATTTTCCATCATTGATACACCTAAATTGAATGCTAATGAGATAACTGGGGCTTAATCTAACAGTGTTAGAAGTAGCAAGCATTAAAAGATATCCATACTTATCTAGCATTCTCTCAACAATAGCCTCCAATCTAGAGTCCACCACAGTTCCATCACTGGATTCTACTGCCCTGGAATTGAGGCTAGCGTACTCATCAATAGCTTTAGCTGAGATGGCAATAACAAATTGTGAATGTATCAGTATAATTCATTACTATCAATGTTCCAACTGGCCAAGTGGAAGCACCTGCTATTGTCAAGCTACAATTGCCTGTAAGACTTAAGATGATTTAACAAGTTTTTTTTTTTTTTGGATGGCGTGGGTTGGGGGAGAGATGGTGGGGTGGGGGTGGGGGCACGGTTGGGG
>JAMXBB010000001.1:27254410-27392178 GCA_024138015.1 Lumnitzera littorea
GGTTGGGGGCGGTGAGGGGGGGTTGGGGGTGGGTAATCATTGCACAAAATTATCAAATAAATCACCGGTATTTTAGGATAATTAAAACAAATAACCTAAACACATGATATAGTTACACATCTACAACTTGTCTCTTATCAAATGTATATAACATGCTGGAAGACATTATGACCAGTGTACTTACCAAGAAGGGTGTGGACATAATCTGAATCCTCAGAAACATCAAAAAGTGAACCCGCTCCAAGTGCATAAGATAATGAATCATTTAGTTCACCTAAGTAGTAGAACACCTAAAAAGAAAGTGCACATACATTAGGATATTATCAAGATTTATAGGCCAATCTCATCCGCTATCAAATGATGCAAGACAAGCCCCATAGATTTTCTTCAGGGGAGAATATAGCAAGTTCCCTTTAAATTTTATTGACTTCAAATCTTTTTGTGTCTTCAAAAACAATGCTAAGGTAGCAGCATTTTGTACCATATGTTATACTATCACAAAATGATTTTTTTCTCTTCAATTCTTAATATAATACAAAAGATAGGAGAGGAGGACAGGATCTCAAACCAATATCATAAGTGGGCCCCAGTCTGCGCATAAAGTAAATATCTTTTTGGATGAATCACCTCACACTATTTAGACATCCAACGATAAGAAACATTATTAAGTCTTTGAAAATTCACCATAATGGACCATGTCAACACAAGGTCTAAATGTATCCCAGTACCACAAAATTATGATCACACTTCGAATTGCAATAAGAATAAATTTGCATTACACCACCATTGTGCAAGAATGCAGGTATTGTGTTTTGAGAAGGACAAAAAGGAGGAGCAGGGAATAACCTTCGACACCACGAGTGCAGCAAGTTGCCTCTGATGGAGATCAAACTCTTCGTCTTCATATAAACTCTCTCTGAACAGCAATTTTCAAAAATTTCAGAACTATCTCATCCTCTTAACTGAATCTCAGGTCCATGGCAGGCTAATTAAAAAACTCAAATTTTTGGAATCATGAATATATCGACTATATATAATACCAAAGTTAGTGCACTAATATTGGCAGAAAGCTAAAGAGTCGCACAAAATTTCGAAAGCTATATATATAATCTGTATTCTACTGCACTCTCAATTTTAACTAGAGTCTAAACCAATCAGATAACACAAAATTCAATTAGTCATCAGATAACTTAAATGAGCCAATGCAGAGAAAATAAACACACAAAAAAAAAAAAAAATCACAAAGAAATGTGTACATTCTTTATTCTTTCTCTTTTTTTCTTTTTTTTTTTAAGAGAGAGAGAGAGAGAGCCGGTGTGGTGGGTGGTGGTGGGGGTGGAATGAAACCTGATCCATCCCAAAATTGATGCCACTTGACTATAAGGTCTTGGCAAGAAATGTGTACTTTCATCATTTGACTAATATGATATCTGTCAAGCCAACCCCAGTCCTTCAAAATACAGCAACAATTTTGTAACATCAATTGCATAAATCTTTTTTTGGTTTAGGTCAAACTTTAACTGGGAACACAATAAAAAAGATATACTTCTACATGGATGGCTAGACTTAAACATATATACACTGGAAGCCCAAACATTAGGGAAGTTGGCTACATAAACTTTAGTTTGGTAAATCACAAAGGAGTTACATTTTAGGGCACATACAACTTCCAGGAGCTTTAGTAAAATACCAGCTTAAACTTCAAGTTTAAAATATAGTTACTTATTTACTTGTAGAAACCAAGTAAAAGATAGGCCTCTTTTTGCCTGTTATTAGTTTAGCAGAAAGAATTACAAAAGAACCCCTAAAAAAAGGCTGAAAAAACTAGATTTCAGCAGGACACAATCTCCTCTAGATGAAGTCTCTAACATAGATTTCCACTAGATCAACTGGAAGAGATTGTTCTATCAATATTCCCAAAATAGCAACAGCAAAGAGAAAAGTACAGGGTTATCCATCAGGATCACTGCTCCCATAACCATCACATGAGAAGAAAACTTGAAACTATGATAACATTATAAAATAATAAATAACAAGCCAACTGCTCCCACTATGTAAATATTCATCTCATAGTTTATCTCTGGATCTTTGAAACCTCAACCAAAATTCAGAAAAGCAGAGCATACTTGGAAGCACATCAGACCAAACTCTCAGACAACAATTAAATCATCAGACCCTATGTTCCAATTGTCCCATGCTATTTTCCTAAATTTATTTAACTTGCACATAAATTTTTTTCTTTTTTCCTTTTCTTGACCTTCAGAACAAGAAATACGTTGGACTTAGCCCAAAAATTAGAAATACATCGGCAATGAAGAATCTTATAACTGAAATAACCTCCAATAAGCTTTGGAGGAAATATCCTGGTCTCAATCACCCTCAATGTGGTCGGCTATCCCTCCCACAAACTCACCTCACCACTAATCACTAATCACTAATAGCTAATGCATGCCATTGCTTTCAATTCTACTCTGATACTAATCAACTATAATCACTACCCAGAACATATTTTGTCAACCAAACATACCCTTAGGATCTTTGCCGAGCCTGTTTACACCAGTTCACAATGGAACTTCGCACTACTACTCAAACTCACATCATATAAGCCACCTATGTAGTCAAATCAAAACCTACTTAAATTCAAGCTGAATCAACATATTATTATCAACATACTAATCTAAATCTCCAAGCACACATCGGCTAAACCTAATTTTCATACCAACAGACAGCAGCACCTAACCAACACAGAGGGACAAAAACCTAGAGAAAGAAGAGCTCAGAAAGAGAGAGATTCTTCATAGAAGCCTTACATGATTGGAACGCTAGTGGAAATCTCAGGCCAGTAATAGTCGACACATCTGTTGAGATTCGAAAGCGCGTGAAGCTTCAATTGAGGGTGGTTCTCGTTAAGCATCGCCAGTAATCCACCCGCGGAGCTCACCATTGTAGCTACAGCCATTGTTGTTGATTCGATCGGACGGGTTTCCTCGACGAAAATGAAGAAATTAGGGTTAGGGCTTCTTGAAGTGTGGTGTAGACTGTAGAGTTGAGATCAAAAGCCCTAAGAGAGGGAATGGAGAGAGAGAATAATCTGTTGCTTGTGAATTTGGGTTTTTGTAATATTCAGAGATCCAAAGCCTTTGTATTTGCCTTCCCTTGACTTACCCACCAAGCCAGAGATATTATACATTCGGAGTTTATATATAGTAGAAAAGAATTTAGAATAGTGTTTCATCGATTTAATAATTTTTTATGAATCATTTTAAAATATTGTCATCTATTTTTAATATTTTATTATTAATATAATCTTTTAACTACTAAATTACATTTTAATTTACTACACATCTTTTATCTGTATATCATTTCTAAAGCTTTTGTTGGAACGCTACATCCTTCCGTACAAGTAAAATACCATCTAGTTTAATGAACAAAATAACTCTTAGAATTAATCAAAGCTCTGCTCATATATTTTAAAAGATTATGGCACATCATTTCATAAAAATCATTCACTAGTTACATAAAACATTAAAATAATATATTGTTTATATAATATTATCAATATTATTATAACAGCATTAAATAAATATCATGATGTCAATTATGATATCTTTTCAAAGTAAGTTTATTACCTCTACTAACATATTATGTATTTTAAATGAATGATTGCATGTAGTGCAGTCTTTTGCCAAGCTTCTAATGTATATGTATAGCATAATTATTGCATTTAGGACATTCGGGTAGAAACCTTAATAGATTGTCTTATATCCGTGGAGGAAAAGATGAGGAACAAGGAGAATTCTTAGTGTGCAACAGGATTAAAAAGAATTGGATGAATAAAATTAGAAGTAAATTTTTGGTCCTATAAAACATGCAAAAGCAAAGGAATAAAGCTTTAAAAGAAAAAAAAAAGGCAAAATAGACTTATCGATATATATATATATATATATATATTATGAAAGATAGATTACATCATTATTATGTTAATAATAAGTTGGTCTTTCATTTCCATTAGGTCGTACTGTGTACTTTCTTAAATCAATTGCTAGAAATATATCATTAGAAAGCAAAGTACAAATAACCTAAGGTAGTAATAACAAAATAGATTCCTCCAGGTCTTGATCATATGCCACCTTTGCAAGATAGTTTTTTTCGGATTAATAAAGATTTATATTACGAACTATTATATGTACACATGCTACCGGAAAATGAAATGAACAGACCTTAACCGCAAACAGTTATCTGTACAAATGCAAAACAAAGGACAGCAAAAAAAAACTAGAGTACCATGTAGCTTATGCAAACCAAAGATAGAAAAACTAACAGACACAAAAAAAAAAAAAAAAAAAAAAAAGCAACATTAAACTAAGAGAGTCCAACGCTCTCTCTCTCTCGAAAGAGACCCAAACATCTTTGGCCAAAAGAAGTTGCAAATCTATAGGAGGAACTAAGAAGATGGTTCCTTCCATTGTACTATCAAAATGCACTTTCGTTGCTAGCACATCTGCAACTCTGTTCACCTTCTTGCATGTGGCTTCAATTTTGATACTATCAAAAGATGACAGCTTCCCTCTGCAACAAGAAATAACGTGTAAATATTCTATTGCCAATGCATCGTTGTTAGATTGCGATCTTAGAATCTAAATTCAGTTTAACATGCTAGAAGCCTAGTAAAGAAGTATATTGCAAACCTCGATATATCACCCATAATTCTGTTTTCAATATGTAAATTTTACCCACTTTCTAGTTAAACCTCAGTATCCATTGTCCTTGTTTGTCTCTAATGACGCCTCCATTAGTTATATGTTCATCTCTATCTGTGACTGAAGCATTTGTATTAATTTTTACCCATCCTTCTTCCTCTAGTGGTACCCATTTCATCGTCTCTGCATGTATCGAGTACAATTTCCTTTTCTGTTTGCAAATTATCCAGTACTCGTATACTTTTACTCTTATTTGTTGTGGCAAGGAGTGATGTGCAAGTCTGCTTTTAGTATTGCCAAAATATGATTCTATTTCTGTCGGACCATATTTGCCAAAATGCAGATATGAATATAACTCCCTAAGGTGGTTTGTGCTCGATGAGTTGGGTATTTCTAATAGAAGCATTTGGCTTTATCTATGATACAAATGGGTCTTCGAATGATACCTTCCTTTTCTGGACTTGGACAAAGTAATGGCGTATCAACTACATGCATTGTAAATTTTCTCTAGTAGGAAGATAGTTTTTGACACACCTCCATAAAAATAATTGAATTTTTTTTGGTAGTGCCTGATTCCATACCTACGGATGATTGGTTATATTTATGTGTTTGCTCGTCTATAAGTTAATAGATTTTCCCAATTTTAACATTTGATTTAGATGTTGGGGAGAGATGGAAAGTATCTTTTACTTTAGTATTTAGCAATATAGGACCTATTGTGTAGTATAACCAATAAGAAATTAGGTAGGAGATACGGCCTTCATTCCATCGTCCTTGCGAGACCTAGTAATCATTTACTTTGAGAGTTAAAACATGGGGCTGAAAAGGGCCATAAAAGATTTTTTGCAAAGGTCCTATTTGAGACCATGCATTGAACCAAAATTTTACACTCTTTCCATCCCCTAAAGAGTAGCTGGTAGTATTTCTAACCCACTTAGTAATATTACAAGTCTCTTTCCACAATGGGGAGGATTTGTTTGATTGCTTTTCTAGCCAATTTGAATCATTGATGATGAGAATTAGGTTACTAGACATTAACCCACAACCGAATCCGAGGACTAAAAGTATTGATAAGGCGAATCCTCTTACTCCCGCCAATTCCTACCAAGACCAAATATCTCCTTACCGATTAACTCTGCATGTCAAGCCGAGTGATTGCTCATTTTCTAGTGATTGTGCGCCGAGAGACAAAATGTCGAGACAACAGTTAACCTTCACCCTCTTACACTCATGCCTAAGCCGATCACTTTCTTAGCTTCATACTTGCCAAGAGGCCGAAAGAATAACACCAGACCAATTTTCAGCTACCCTTGCCCAAACAAGCATTCTGCCCATACTCTTTTGTCTACATCCTCCAACAGTATCGCCAATGTAACTTTGCTACGTATACAGGACCACATAAAGGATCTACCACACTAATAATTACTTTTCTTAAATCTTCATTTCTACCTTTTTATATTTTTATACATTACTTTTTTAGGGTAATACTCTTTTTATCTTTTCCCTTTTAAGCAAATTACCTTAACTTATTGTATATAAATACCCCTTATATCTATAGCCATAATCATCAAATTGACATTAAGATGCTTGACGTTTTTCCTCTTATAAACACTATCTATTTATATTCATCTCACTCTTATCCTAACCCTTAAGTAAGGTTAAGTGACGAATAACCTCACCAAACCAATTCGTATGTCATATCGAGTTATATCGTAAGTCTTCAAAAGTTTCATTGGTGCATCATATTCTCTGGGACTATTCGTAAGTTTTTGCTTACTTTTCATTCGTTTTTGTTCTTTCACACAATCCCCCATTACCTCCTTTTCAAACTTTCGACAAGCTTAGACTCATCTCTAAGATCAGCCTTGTTTGTTCTTAGCTACGGTATGCATCATCTTAATATCAAAGCCAGGTTTCGTTTGAGTTGTAATTTGTTTCTAAAGTTCTGTTTATACTCTATTTTACGTGTGTGAAACAGAGTAAGTTATTATGTTCGTTTAATTTCTATGCTTGTTAGCTATTACCTTTCTAGTTTATGGAAGTGTTTGCTAAAACACCTAATTGAAGAGTTTGAGCTTTAAATCTATGAAGAAAATGAATGACTCAAGTGTAAACATTGGTGTTAGAGATGATAACAGTAAAGTTATCCACCATGGCCAATAGTCTCAAGGAACCCTTAGCAGCATTGACGAGAGACTTGATGAGATGGATAACCTCTTAGTAGATTTAACCTGAGTTGTTCATGCATTAACTTACCGACCGACTAAAGCCACACATAACACCCCATAAGCTACTCGACCTATGAGAGGTTAGAACCCAACTCGACAAGTTTAAGGTAGAAGAGTAGGCGAACGTATAAGAAGAATGATTGACTTGGGAGATTTAGAAGAAAAGGTTGAGGAAGAGTATTATGAAGAAAAAGAGCAAGCTCAAGCACCTAGGGCCTTTGACCATGTGAAGTTTTAAATTCTAAGCTTCAATAGATTTGGAAGTGCAAACAAGTACTTGGATTGGGAAAAGAAAGTGGAGCGTTTTTTTAACTATTATCAGTACAAGGACTACAAGAAAGTGAAACCTGCTGCTATCGAGTTTTCTGGATATGCTACCATGTAGTGGAAGAATTTCTAGGTTATAAGGAAGCGAAAAGGCTACCAAAAGATTAATACATGGCCAAAGATAAAGAGAATACTTAGAAATGGATTTGTGACGGATACTTATCTATAAGATACTTTTACTCGAACAGTTGATGAATATGTTCAGGAATTCCAAACACTCATGATCCAATGTGAAGTGGAGGAACCACCAGCATGAACAATCTCTAGGTTCCTTACTGGGTTAAAAGGTGATATTCAAGATATTGTAAAGCTCCAATGATTTACTATGATAGATAAAGCCATTAGAATAGTCCAACAAGTAGAGAAGTAGAAAAGAAGTTGAGTACTAACCAGGTTATAGACTAGCCAACCAGGACAGGGAAGTCACCAAGCTTAGTCAAGTATCGAGCTAATTCGAAAGGTGAATGTTAGAACTGAGTAAAAAGGCTAACATAATAGTAACATATCGACTCGAACTTATGAGAAAAGGTAAGAATGTGGTATGAAGACAAGCCAAATTAAGTGCTTCAAGTGTCAAGGGTTTAGACATATGGCTACTCAATGCTCAAACCGAAGGATTATGGTCATCAAAGGAAACATCTCAAAGCTAGAGGTAGAAAGGGATGATGAAGAACTTAAAGAGGAGAAGAGCACTACCAAGAAAGAAGCTACCACAAAAGAACTAATCGAAGAGGAAGTGTTCGCCAAGGGCTTGGACCAGTTGGCCTTAATTGTCCAACGCCTAATGAACATAGAACCCTTATAAGAGGAGGAGCAGAGGGAGAACTTGTTTCATACCACTTATAGGGTGAATAATCAAGTGAGCATGTTAATTATGGATAATGGAAGTTGCACTAATGTGACATTGACCAATTTGATCATAAGGTTGAAATTGCCAACTATTGCATACCTAAAGTCGTATAAGTTGCATTGGCTGAGTTAGAAGGGAGCACTTTACGTCACCCAACAAGTATTACTGCCTATTACTATTAAAAATTACTCTAATGAAATTCTCTCACATGCTACTTAGCTGACTATAGCTATTTGACAAAAGAGTTATCCATGACGGATATAAGAACACATATGTATTTAAGAAGGATACTAGGAAGATTATGCTAAACCTGATGCTATCGAGAGAAGTTACTAAATTGCAAACAAAACTTACTCATAGATTGAAAAAGGCTTTGGTTATGAGTAAAGTTGAACTCCGAGAGGCCATCAATGCTGTTAAGCTGACCATTATGTTGGTCAGGCACTTATTAGAGATGAAGGAGCTAGGTAAACTACCTTAGGAAATGAGAGCATTGTTAGATGAATATGTCGATTTATTCCTAGAAGAGTTACTTGAAGGGTTGCCCCTACTTTAAGGCATAAAACACTGCATTGACTTAATATCTGCTACCGCCCTACTAAATAAGCCAGCTTATTGAATGAGTCCTGAACATGCTTCTAAGCTCCAACATCAACTCAATGAGTTACTAAAGAGAGGGTATGTTAAGGAAAGTCTTAGCCCTTATGTTGTACTGGTGCTTCTAGTGTTAAAAAAGGATAAAACCTAGCAAATGTGTTTAGACAGCCAGGTCGTAAAGAAGATTACGATTAGATACAAGTATCTTATTCTGAGATTGGAAGACATGCTGAATGAATTAAGTAGAGCCAAGATCTTCAACAAAATTGATCTCAAGTTTAGCTACCATCAAATTCACATGAAGAGGGGAGATGAGTTGAAAACAGCATTCAAAACTTGGCATGAACTTTATGAGTAGATGGTCATGCCCTCCAACTTGTTGAATGCCTCGAGCACTTTCATAAGACTAATGAACCATGTGCCAAGACATCTAATAAGAAAGTGTGTCGTAGTATAATTTGACGATATCTTAGTCTACAATGCCAACATACCGAGTCACTGTGAACATCTTTGAGCCGTACTAGATGTCCTCCGTGTCGAGAGATTGTTTGGTAACCTTAAAAAGTATTACTTTTGCTAAGAAGAAGTGGTATTCTTGGGTTATGTGGTAAGTGGGGGAGACTTGTGAGTGGATGACAAGAAAATCCGAGCAATTGTTGAGTGGCCAACCCTTACTACCTATGCCAAAATGAGAAGTTTTCGTGGACTGGCTTCCTTTCATAGAAAATTCATTAGATATTTCAACACTCTTGCCATACCCCTTACTGAGTTGACAAAGAAGGATATCGACTTCTGATAAGGAGAAAAGGAAGAGAAGAGTTTTGTCGAGGTGAAGGAAAGATTGACCTTCACCCCTACGTTAGTTCTACCTGACTTCAAGAAAATATTTAAGTTAGAGTATAACGCATCAGGCATTAGGATAAGCATTATCCTAATGTAAAAAGACTAACCAATTACCTACCACAATGAGAAACTCAGGAGATCTTAACTAAACTACTACATATATGACAAAAAGCTCTTAGCATTGATTCAAGCACTGTAAGTATGGCAGCATTACTTATTGCCAAGAGAATTTGTCATCTACATTAACCACGAGTCTTTGAGGTACCTCCGCAGTCAAACAAAATTGTCGAAGCGACAAGCAAGATGGGTCGAATTCCTTGAAGGGTTTAACTTTATAATAAAATACAAACAAGGGAAAAGTAACGTAATTGCAAATGCTCTTTCGAAGAGGCATGCACTCCTAACTGAACTATAGGCCAAATTGTTTGGGTTTGCCAACATTAAGGAGTAGTACTCCGGGGATCCATACTTTGGACTAATATTTGTGAGATATATCAATGGAAAGACAGTGGATGAGTACCATGTGGAGAGTAGATACTTGTTCCAAGGCGGAAAATTGCATATACCGACTTGTTCTCTACGAGAATTACTTATTAAGGAAGCCTATAGTGGAGGACTCTCCAAGCATTGTGGGGAGAGAAAGACTAATGAACTGTTGAATGGACATTTCTTCTAGCCAAGAATGAGATGAGATGTACACCAAGTTGTAGAAGGCTGTATCATGTGCAAAAGGGCTAAGTGCTGAGCTGACTAAGGGAAAGTAATGCCTTTGCCTGTTCTAACAAAATCATGGATCAAATTGAGCATAGGTGTTGTTCTTAGACCACTACGAACTACCCAAGGCAAAGATTTTGTAATGGTTGTCGTGGATAGATTCAGTAAGATAGCATACTTTATGCTTTGCTCCAAAACTAATGATGCTTCAACTATTGCTATTCTTTTCTCACAAGAAATTGTTAGGCTACACAACATGCCAAGAAGTATAGTTTCAAATAGAGACTTGAAGTTCTTCAACAATTTTTGAAGAACTCTATGGTGACGAATGGGAACCAAACTGTTATTTAGTACTTCTTGTCACCACCGAACGAATGGCCAAATAGAGGAAGTCCATCGTACTTTAAGATCACTGCTCTGAGCTACAATGGGCAAGAACTTACCTAATTAGGATGCTTGCTTACTAGTGGTTGACTTTGCTTACAATCGGATTATACATGATGCCACCAAGTAGACCCCCTTTAAGATTATTTATGGTTTCAATCCTAAGTTGCCTCTCAATCACACCTTTATACCTAAATCCATGCAAGAAGACCCTAATGCGAGAGCCTAAGCATAGTCCATTTAGCAAATCTACAACAAAGTCAGTCAGCATATCAACCAAGTCGCTAGAAGACTACAAGAGAAAGCCAAAGGTAGAACAACCAAATAATTTCAGCTTGGAGACTTGGTGTGGCTATATCTCAATAAGGAATGGTTCCTGAGCAAAAGAAGAAATAAGCTATCTGCAAGAGTTGAAGGACCCTTTAAGATCCTCTAAAAGATCAATGACAACGCCTACAAGTTAGAGTTGCCCGAAGATTATAGGGTATCTAACACCTTCAACATTACCAACTTCAGTCTGTAACACCCTAACAGAAAGTTAACCGAAGATTATTCAGATTTGATCCTAAATCCAAATCAACCCTGAGGAAATGATGAGAATCGGGCTACTGGACAATTGACCCATGGTTGAGCCAAAGGGTTAAAGGGACTAACAAAGCAAATCCTCCTACTCCAGCCGACTCCTACCGAGGCTGAGTATCTCTTTGCCAACCAACTTTGCATGCCAACCAAGTGACTTCCTATTTTCTAGTGATCATATGCCGAGAGATAAAATGCCAAGATAGCAACCAACCTTCACCCTCTCACACTCTTGCCCAAGTTAATCACTTTCCTGGCTTTACACTTGCCAAGAGGTTGAGAGAATGACACTAAACCAATCTTTAGTCACCCCTGCCCGCACTCTTTTATCTACATCCTCCAATGGCATCGCCAATATAACTCTGCCATGTATATAAGACCAAGTAAAGGATCTACCATACAAATTATTACTTTTCTTGAATATTCATTTCTATATTTTTGTATTCTTGTACATTACTTCTTTAGGGTAATATCCTTTTTATCTTTTCCCTTTTAATCAAATTACCCTAACTTTTAGTCCGAACTAACTTTTGAAAGTATCCAAGATCTTAAACATAGCATGTGCTAATCTTACTATGGCTTTAGCCATGAGTATTAGGTCATCTGCATATGGAAGATGGGAGAATTTAAAAGGAGTTTCTCTTATTCAAATTGTCTCCCATTTTCCTTCTTTAATTTAGAAGTTAACTAGTTTACTTAAGAACTCCAAAGCAAGTGATATTGGTCCACCCTGTTTGATTTCCTTTGATGGGAGAAAAGGTTTTAATAAGGTTCCATTAAGCAAATTTTCAAAAGAGGTAGATGATATACATGAGGTGATCAGGTTTATCCACTTTCATAGGAAGTTAAATGCTTCGAGGGAGAAATTAATGAGGACCACTCTAGCCGGTCAAAGGCTTTCTCTAGGTTAATCTTGATGAACATCTAACCTTGTTTCCCTTTCTTTTTATTTGAATGATTTTGTAATTCATTTAACATGATGATATTATCACTAAGGGTCTGACTTTGTTAGCAATCAATTTAATAATAATTAAATTTGTGCAAATGAGCTAACCTGCCTCGCCCTACATTAGCCCACGGGTTAAGTAAGTTAGCTTGCTTATATATGCGAGCTGGAATTCCCAGTACAACCCATTCCATTGCGGGTAAGCAAGTTAAGCGAGTCAAACTGCAAATTGTACTATCATTCATTTCTTGTGAATATATTATGTAAAATATTTACAAATCACAATTCACAAATTTACTAATTCCAATGAATATATTTAATTTTTATTTATTACAAAATTTAGTTTTTATTACATTTTAGAAAAATAAAGTTCTAAACATTCCACGGAAATATATCCATAATATACACATACATTTGCATTGACATGAAAAAGGAAAAAAAAAATCATATAGCTAACAGTATGAATGAATAAATATACTTATAACAAAGTAAAATATGAGATTTTCATAATCATCACACTAATAGAATTCCTACTAGCATGATAATGTTTATATAAAAACCATAAGCAAAAATTTTAAGTTCATGATGGTATTGTAACATAATAATATGATGATCTTATAACATAACATGATGAAGATGTCCTAAATTATGAAACTTTAAGACAATATAAACATAATATATGTATATACATATTTAGTTTTCTTTCTTTCGTTTTTTTTTTTTTTTAGGCTAGTAGGCCAACCCACCACATAATGGGTTGACCTATTTTGACTCATAAGTTAGCTAGGTCAAGCCAACAAAAAAAAAAAAAACTATATTTAAGCGAATCAAAATTTTTTAGCTCATCCTCTTGTGCTTTAAGATAAGGATTAACATGGTTTGATTTACTTATTTTGGTATGCATTGTAAATGAAAGGCTTGAAATGTGGCATGTAAGATAGAATCCTTAGTAATATTCCAAAATTACTTATAAAATGTACATGAATCCCATCCTTTCATGTAGATTTCCAGTCCCTTATTGAGTTCAATGCTGCATTAACCTCTTCTAATGTGACGAGTTTTACTAAACATTGGCTTTGCTCATTAGTTAATCCTCCTCTTAGTTCATCTAGAATAGGGTTATGTAAAGGAGAATGTAAGTGAGCAGATAAAAACAAATCCTTGAAATGTTTAATTACTTGAATCTTTATTTCATTTGTCTTAGTTATCTAGTTGCCATAAGTGTCCTCTAAAGAGAGAATTTTATTTCCACTTCTTCTTTAAAGGACTGCCATGTGATAAAATCTTGTGTTTCAGTCTCCATCCTTAAGCCATTATATTCTTGACTTCATTTTCCATAGTGTAGCCTAATGTTCTAATGTTAAAGCTAGTTGTGCTCTTAGTTCCTTTTCTACACTTAGGAGAGAGTTCATTGGGTGGATGGTTAGAGCTCTTTCAATAACCTTAAGATTGGCTTGTAGGTTTCTTTTAGTTTAGCCAATGTGTTCAAATACATTCCTATTCCAATTAGTTGCTAATTCTTAGAACCTCGAAATAGCACTCATTAGATTCTGATTATTTCCCTTCCATGATTCATTAACTACTTGTGGGAAAGAAGGGTTTGACAACCACATTGGTTCAAAATGGAAGGGTTTTGTTAGTGGAGAAAGTAGGAGTCATTATAGTTGTTCTTAGTAGAAGTGGGTAATTATCAACAATACTTTTTAGCAAATGGAAAAGAGTGGAGTATGGGAACATCTCTTTCCATTTAAGATTACCCCATGCTCTATCAATTCTCATTTGCATCAAGTTAAGCAATTCTATTAAATTTGACCAACTAAATTTGGGTCCTATAAATCTAAGGTCCATTAGCCCACAATCTAACATGCATTAACATAGATTTGGGCTCTAGTTAAATTTAAGCCCCTACCTCCTCTTTTTTCATTTAACTTTATGATTTCATTAAAGTCTACAATGGTTTATCTTGGATTTATGCAGTTAGATGTCTAAGATTATTCCATAAATTCATTCTTATTGAAATTTTAAGTTAGCTTAAACAATAGTTAAGTAAAAGGAATAATTTAGACACTTGACTTGGACAAGGGAATCGGTTTCTTATTAATAGTGGTGGAAGACAGTGATGTCTAGAGCATTTGAATTTTATAGCATCATGATACTTCCTTTTTGCCCTTCGGCATCTAAACATATGAACTCATCAAAAGTATTAAGATTTTAGGATCATATGTGTGGATGTGTAGCAGGCCTATCTAACTTTATCTCCATAAGTATCAAGATTTTAGGATCATATATGTAGACAACCTCTTGAAGTGTTGTTACCTTATTAGAGGCATTAGCTCCTCTCATATTCCATGTTAGGATCTTCATTGGTCTAGTTAGTAGATACTGAGTCATTGTAAGAGTCAATAAAATAGTCATAATTCTATATTAAAGTGTGTTTGAATTAGCTTCGTTATTTACCGATTTTTTTATATCTAATGCATCTAACATGCGAATGCTTTATCATGATTAACCCCTAGGTCTCATCCCTATTCTGGAATAGGAGTTGTGACTCTTATTGTGTTGCAACATGTATGTTGTTGAATATGGTGGAAGGGGAAGCAAGAGCTATTGGTTAGTAGTTACCAATTGGATGATTGTCTGGCAAGTATATTCTCACTCTATTGTCAGTTCAACTGGGATGTAAAAAGAGCTTTAGATTATTGTTGGTATAATTTTATGGAACTCATAGATGGTTTAAACCATCAAGCCTGTTCGATTGAGCAACAGTAGTCTTTAGGGTCAACCATTTAATGTTTGAGTTTGGAAGTGGGATTTTCATGTTGAAAGTGACTAAGGTATTTTTTATCCATTAGATACATTTCTTGCTACTCTTTTTACATATGTAAGCCTTTAGTTTGTTCTCCACATAAAGGTTGTGCTTAGTGCTCCTTCAAACTTATAACAACTTTGTAGTTGTGAATCCTTATCTATTGCTTGATTTAGAGAGCTTGGATTTGACATGCTTATTGAATTTATCTAATTGATCTTTATTAGTAAGATTTGTCTCTATAGCCATCATTTTTCCATCGTTCTTTGCAATATAGGCTTTTCATTGAGGATGGGCAGCATTGGATGAAGTGGTGTTAGTTTGCCTATGCCTTAAATTTTGACAAGACTTTGAGTTTATTTTAAACAAAATCTTACTATTATTAAGGCTTACTATTTTTAGTGTATCTACCTTTCCTTCTCTCAACTAGTATCCATTTACCATAATTGGTATCTTGCTTTATAAGGAAACTCTTATTAGTATGTCTAACTAGGCAACGGAGCTTGTGTTCATGATCTCTACAGTAGGGTGAGAGGAGATATTACCCTAACTATTACCTTCTAAGGTTCTATAGGTAGTAAATGTTGAGGTGCTTGCCATATTTGCATCTGTTGTTTCATTTAATGAGGTAGATATTTCCTTATTTGGGGTGGGGGGTTGGCACTGTTTATCTTTATCTCTTTTTATATATTCACCGCATTTGATGAACTTTCTTTCTTTTGTTTATAGGTATTTGGTTGTGAGACATTATTTTTTAGCTTAGTGTAGTAAGGGAGTGTGTGGCCAAGACATCCGCAATTGAAACATAGATTTCTAAGGGCCTTTATACTGCAAGGAGTATCTTTGACCCTGGATCATGATAATATGCACCATACAATCATGCATACTTTCCTCTCTCTATATGATAAGTATATAAGTCAACCCTTAAAACTTACCCTATAGTAGCACCAATCTTTAATAAGGCTATAATGTTGTACAATTCAAGTGGCAATTCATTTATCCTAAACTATACTACAACAGTATCAAAAGTGGCACTTAAAGCTCGAAAGTTTGGCTTTTACCTTCTTATTACGAGGAAGCTTCCATTAATGAACTAAGGTCCTTCTTTTATTACTTGTTTTAATTCTTCTTATGTTTTGAAAGTTTACTATATAATAACTATTTCCATTTGTGATCACTGAAAAGGAACCAATATGGCCCTATAAAGATTAGAGTTTTTGTTGCAAAAGTTAATATCCTAAAGAAAGGCCATACACTTTGACTAAGATAGCATTTTGCCAAGTTTTATGTAGATGGACTTTTTCAAATTTTGTAAATGAGATTACTCTGTTTGGAGAATCATTCTCTACATCTTTAGGTCTCTATTTGGCTTTATCTTTACTAAGATCATCATCTTCCTCCATAATGTTGTTATTTAAGTCTAAAAAGAAGGAGGTTTGATAGGCATCTAGTAAAGGGAAATGTTACTCACTACATTTTGATAAGATTTGGTAGACTCCATGTTTTTGTCATGCTAATTAGGTATGGTTGGCTAATTGCCTCCATATTTGCTCTAGTTTTGCTAATTGGCTGCATTTTATTGAACTCTCTGCCATTGGTACATTGTAGTATTGGTAGCATAAGCAGACGTAGGATTTTGCAGGGGAGATTTCATTTTGAAGCTTTGTTGATCGTGTGGATGCTTTGGTTTATTGAATAGCTCTTGTACAGCTTCCATGGGCTACAAGTTGACTTGCTATTGTAAAGAATGCCATTTTAGAAGTGGCAAGTGTTGCTGTTGAAGTGGAGGCCAATCCTTACTAACAAATTGAAATTTAGCATTTTTTCATTGGAGTGTATTTTTTTTAAGTCGTTTTTCACTCTTTAGATATGGGTTCGAATGTTTAGGGGGAGAAGGAAAAATAAGAGGACAATTAGAGAGTACCTTGGACATGTTCAATTAACCGCAAGGTAATTAGCAATATTGTTTACCTCTATCAATAAGACATCTTATACCCTTCAATGAAGCTGGATTTGAGCCTATCCCTATAAGCAAACAAGGCATGTGCATATCAATTATGAGGAACAATATCAAAACGTAGTAAATGTATAGCCATTTTTAAATCCATTTGAATTTCAATGCACTTAATGTTGAGTTTGTAGCATGATTCCAAGCTCCAGTATAATTTCATATTTTAGCCATTAATATGTAAGGATCCACTACACTAACAAGGTTTGTAGACTTATCCCAAAACCTTATTGGGTTTTTAACCCTGTACATAAAATCCGTCTCGTTATCTTAGTAGGTTACTCAACTTCCCGACCATGTTAGACCGATTTATAATTTTTTAAAAACCAATTGTCGAGCTTAAATTTTTCGATTTTTATTTTACTTAATGCGGTTAGTATTAATAATATTAAACCCTAACCCATTTAATACTAACATTCAACTGAGAAATAAGAAAAATCTTGTTTTTCATATGCTTAAAAAAATATTCGAAGTTGCCATCCAATTCGGGTGGGAAAAAAAGTTAGATTAATTGAGTTTCAAAAATCATTTCTTTTTAAATTGGTTTTACCAAAAACTAGGAGCTAGATTAAACGGGTATCACCTGAACCTTCCAAATTTAGTTTTATTTTTCAAAATGCCCCTTTTAACATGAAAGAATCATTCTAGGCTTACAAATGAATAAAATTAATTATATTTACAAAAAAATAATAAATTGAATTTATTTACAAAAGGGAAAATAAAATAATCCTTATTTTAAGTCCTCCGTAGTTGTTTACATGTACTTACGTACTCATTATTCGAAATCAAACTTCTCGTAATTCATTATGAAAATTTAGTTTATGGGTTTATTTTAATTTTGAAATTTGATTAGGTTTATGTTTTTAACCATTTTATTTTATTTTTAAAAAAAATCTAGAAAAGGGGCCTAATATTTGAAGGTTTATTTTTTCGAAAAGAATTCTAAAAATCCTAATTTTTGTAAAAGGTTCATCATATATGTTTTTATTTGGAAAGTCATTTCTCTAAGTGACTAGAATGCACATTTTTTTTATTATTAAAAGGAAAGAGAAAAATAAAAGAAAAGAGAGAAAAAAATCATTGGAAAAAGAAGCTTTTTTTCTTTTAAGAAAAAAAAGGAAAAGAAAATATATATATGTTTTTTTTAACACAAAATAAAGAACCCTTTTTAAATCCTTTTTCATTTTTCTTTTTTTAATTAATTAAGAACAAAAAAAAAAAGGAAGAAAAGAAAATAAACCTAGTAGTTGAATTGGGTCAAGACGTAGGTCAGAAAGTAGTCAAGTCGAGTTGATTAAGCGAGTTGTCATGTAACCCATAAGTGCACTTAGCAAAGAGAGAGAGGACAACTGTAGTGGCTTGATTTAGCCGGATACGGTTGTTTTACAAATTGAATCACTAGTGGTAGTGGAGCAAATTGCATGCGCTGGTTACTAAAGGCAAGATGAGGGTACATATCACACCCCAAAAAGGTGGAGTCATAATAGTCCCACCATATTAGCCAACCTAAGATAGAAGATGTCCTTACAATTACTATCTTAAACCTACTATCTTAAACCTAGTTTATACTAGGCATACTCAACTTTAATTCTTTGAAGCATCTAATTCAATACTTGTTTATTATAAACCTATGAAGTAATCATTTAATATAATTTATTAAAAATAAACTTGTAATTTAACTTTGCAAAAAAAAAAAAAAATGATAGTAAATCCTACAAGTACCTATCATTTCATATACAAACTAGAATATTGAAAACTACTAAGCCCCTTGAGGAGTCTTGTGTAGTTTTCTTTAAAAGTTAAGAAAGTCATTACTAAGGAAAATAAACAATCATTTTTTGTTACTCTCACTCCCTATCTTAGTTTATTAGTACTCTGGTTTTAGGTAGGTACTTGTAATTCATTCAAAACCTACAAAACAAACTATAGGAGAATGAGCAACAATTCGCTCAGTAAGTAAGGCAAAAACAAAAATATACATTTAGTACATCATAAGTAAGATTTTCAACCATGTTTGTTAGATGTAACACATGTACAAGCAAATGCTATCGTACAACATTATCTAATCTGTCGTGAGATTAGAGAAATTGTACTTACTTTAATTCGGATTGAAGAGCTTGACATCGTATACTTGCAAATTGAAACCAAATCGAATCTTGTTGAATTGTGAACATCCCCTTCCCATGACTACCTTTGAATCACAACCTTTAACCTTATCGCGACCTTCTCTCCTATCACTCAATTCGGCTAAAGGCGGGAAAACGACTATTTCAGCTATTCTTATTGAAGAGAGTCCGTATTTGGCCCAAGAATCCTAATCGTTACCCTTAATAGGTTGCGATGCATATCATGTTAGATATTAAGCCGAGTTTAAATTAATTCATTTTTAAGATGATAACCAAGCTCAAATAATTCAAGCATAATAATATTCACAGAACAACCATAACACGAAGCTCAGCTTCCATCACAACAAATCGAATATCAAACATAAGCGTTACATATGTATAAACAGCTAACTACAATCATAAGCAAATATATATAAAAGCCTCTAGATACTCTAAAATAATACCAAAAAATGCTGTGAAGAATGATCTCACTTATATTGAAGCTCACTTCAATAGATCTAGGATGTCAGGGCCTCACTCACTTGGAAATCTTATATATATCCCAAAGCTCTTATTCAATTTTCGTAAGGTTTACGAAAACATCAAGGTTTTATTTAATACTTAATTAAGATATCATTTATCCAGCTATTTAGTAGAGTAGCATATGTGTATATATATATATTGTTATACTTACACATTATATATATGTACTTTAAGTTATTATATAAGCTATATTAAATTGTCTAAAGTTACTTAATTGTAATAAGGCCAATATCGTAGAGTTTATCTGAATTCGACAATACGGGTTATGGGTTTTATTCAAAAGATAATTTCTAAAGGGTATTTTTAATCCTAATATATAAGTAAAGCTATATAGCAAGTAATACCACATTGATATCGTGTTATGTAAATAAAATATATATCGTTACACCATTTTTTGGATAAAATGTGATAAATAAAACATTATTGAATCCTAATATGTATATATCATAACCTGGTGTCTATAATAGTACGACATATAACAATGAATAATCCTAATTAGTCAGGGTATGTTCAAATATGATTTAATCAAACAATTAACATGTTTTAAATGGCATGGGTCATTAAATAATTCTACAAAAATTTGTATAAACTTAGAAAAATATATAGAACTCATCTAGTAACTTTTTTCATGCAATTAGGTCTAATATGTAAATTACAATTTTACCCCTAAATTACGGTTAATTAAGTAAATGATATGATTTTTACACTAAATTAATTCTAACCTGTCTAGAAATAATTTTGAACGTTTAAAATTAATTTGATCCTATTTTCATCAATTATTTCACCTAAAATCAATTTAATTTACAAAGTACCCTATTTTTAGCCATTTTTAAGGCCTAAAAATACAATAAATACTAAATATATATAAAACCAAAATCAGGCTACATAGAAATAAACTAAATATAATATTTATTTTATAGGAAAAATTTGATCTTAAAACACCATCATTTAATATATTTATTTTAAAAGTCAAAATTCAAGTGAATAATAGATTTATTAAGTAAGTATATAAGATATTCATAGTTTCGAAAATAAATAATATTTTAATATGAAATTATATTTAAAATAACTTTAGAATAAATTTTTTCATAATTTTCTCATTTCATTCAATATTTTTTTAGAATTTAATAAAAAAACAGGGTAAATTTTTTGCCTAGTATTTGTCGGCAATAAGGTGGTCAATGACTGGAGACTAGAGAGGGGTTATTGGCTGGAGGTGGAATGAGGTTCTCTATTGGTGGCTAAAAGGGCACAACAGTAGATCAATAGTAGATTAAGGAACTAAGCTAGGGCATGATGTGCTATGTTTTTCTTATGTTTTTGTCAAATTTTTTCTAATTTTCTTTTGAATTTTTGTTGAGTGGTCCTAATTGCTAAAATGTATAATTTGAAGCTAAGGACCATATTTATAAGGATTTAGGGTTGGTATTTTTTTATTAATTATTAAGGATTTTTCTTTTAATTACAAGTGTCCTTCTCTTAGCATGAGGTGCCAATTTTTTTACAAATTCACTTTTGATGTAGCTAGTTCTTCTTTTTAAACTGCTAGGTGTTAATTTCTAATGATTTTAGATCTTTTTCCTATATTTTAAAATTTTTAGATGATATTTTAAGGTATTTTGGTATTTTATGTTAATATTTAATGATTTTGTTATTATACAAGTATATATCCTCTCTCTCTCTCTCTCTCTCTCTCTCTCTGTCTATATATATATATATATTACACCTAATGAGTAAATACATACATATAATCATGTTTCTAGTATGTCTTTTATTTTTAAGACATTTTTCCTATTTAATTTCATGAATTTATACAGAGTATATTCATTGTATATACCGAGTATATTCATAAAAATGCACCTATATTCTTATAATATATTATGCTATATTAATCCTTTTTATAGCTTATATAATTTATCTCTAAGTCATTGTTATATTTTGTACTTAGTTTTAGTGATTCTGACGAGTTTTATACTTTATTGAATAATTTCACTTCTAATACTAAAATTGAGGTTTTAGGTTGTTATTTCTAACATCTAACTTTACTGTGTTACTTTAATTAACTTTTCTAACATATTTGTAAAATTTGAGCTCAATTGGATAAGTTTTTCACGAAGACCCTAAATCTGGGTGCAATTGCCCTAAGCATGACTTTAGGGACTCATATAAAGTAAATCCTTACTACTTTGATTGTACTCTTGATATTTTATTACATTTTTTGACTTCTAAGCCTATGAGAATTCTTTGATTAGGGTTATCATGTTCTTCATAAGTTTTAAGCATAATTAAGTTACTTTCTCGAGTGACTTAAATCAACTATCAACCTTAGACGTATAAGAATGAGGTTTTGCTCTAAGGTTCATGTCCTAATTGCTAATTTAGGGATATCATAGTGTGACTAAGGGTTTTTAGTGGTTGTGAGTGCAATGATGGTGTTATTTTGGAGTGGGGGTGGTTAGAAGTGGAGTTTTAAAGGTGGTGGTCACAAATCTATACCCTAAAGCGGTAAAGGTATGGCTTACAACCATGAAAAACTTTAAGATTGGTGGGTATGGGAAGCTCAGGCCATGGGGACTCATCTTATGTGATTGGTTTCACTCGAAAAGCTTCAACATTAGCCAACTTTGTAGAGAGAGGGGGAGACTCAACCACCTAAGAGTTAGATGAGGCATTTTTTTGTGTGTTTTGATGATGAGTGATGCTTGAATTGAGAGTGAGGGATTGAATTTATACACCTATGAGCTTGATTAAACTTGAAAAGAACCATTAATGCTTGAATCAACCTTGAATGTGAACTTTGGATTTTATTTTTTTCTTTATTTTCTCAATCAATTTGATCACTAAAACAAATGAATATAGCCTTGCTTTTGGGTTCAATGCATAGAGGGCTATGTAGAGAACAAGAATGAACCATTAATTCGTGTGTTTGCATATGGAAATTGCATAAAAAATCAATGAAAAGTGAGAAGGTTAAGTAGGATGCGCATGAGAAAGAATAGGAAATGGAGGGAAAGAGAAAGAAAAGCACAACCATATGGCCCAATTATCGAATGCCACGTGTCTCAAGAAGAAAAAAAAATGGTGTAATAGACACATGACACGTGTCTTTGGCATCTAGAAAAGGAATAAAAGACATAAAGTACCTTGTGAGATTTGAACTTCTAACCTCTCTTATGCATGTGCAAGTATTACACCAAATGGGCTATTAGTCTATGCCTTCTTATGTTTTGCAAACATAGTGTATATAAAAGCTCTCAACTTAGCTAAATTAAAAAATTAGCACAAATCAATCCTCGAAAGGAAAAGACCCCTAACCCCTTATTATTCTAATATAAAGTATTTATATTTTAACATTTATCTATTCAATTTTTAACCTTTTTCTTTTTTTTTTTAATTTTCTATCTTTTGTCAACTTTTTAATTTTTTGTAACCTTTTTATGCTTTTTTTTTCTTATTTTGTAAATTTTTTTTATTTTCTAAATTTTCAATTTTTTATATTTTTCAACTTTTTTTAAAATTTCTTTTATATTTTTCAATTTAAACACCTTTCTTTTCTTTATTAAAAAAATATAAAAATACAAAGGGCAAAAATGGGGCATCCATAGTTGCTTCTTTTTATAATGAAGTTTGAGTAAAACTTTGCCACAAGATAAAAGAGACATAATTTTTGCCTTAAGATAGGCTGTACCAAGAAATGCTGCAGTTAGCTAGCTATCCTAAACTTTGATCCATTGGGGATTTTTGGAGGTGAATGATGGAGCTAAGGAATAAAGTTAGGCTATGTTTACAATGTAAGTATGCCAAGAATTCTTTGTGGAAGAAAATCTAGTACGTTTCATGAGTAGGCTTATACTAGGTGGACACATTTTGAGTGCAACTAGAATTTGAAGCGAGGAAAAGAATTAGGATAATGCTATGAAAGCATGTAATTCGAAGGTTTTAAGTCAGAATAGTGCTCTTAGAGCATGCGGTTAGAAGGTTCTACGAGTAGGGTAGCGCTTTAGAAGCATGCAATCTTAAGATTCTAAAATTGAGATAGTGCTCTAAGAGCATATGATCAAAAGATAAAGCTATGCTCCAATGAGCAAGTGACCCAAAGGTTTTAAAATAAGATAAGCTCCTAAAGCATGCGTCTGAAGATAGGGTAGCACTCTAATGTGTAAGCTACCCAGATGTTTTAAAATCAGGATAATGCTCTGATAATATGCGACCTGAAGGTCTTAAAACAAGATAGCGCTCATAGAGCATGCAATTTCAAGTTTTTAAGTCAATATCCATAGGTTTTAAATTAGGACAACGCTCTTAGGGTTGGTGATTTGAACATTTTTACCACATGGACAACACTTTAGAGAGTAAATGATCTATTAGGACCATAGCAAGACTTTGTGTGAATATTTTTTGGGAGACTTCTTAACTTAAAAAATGATAGATTTGTTGAATGGGAACCATCTAGGATGGAGCAGGCATTATAGATAAAGTCCCTTGATAAAAAGGGAACTAAATGACATTAGCCATGAGGGCGATCATGTTAAAAAGGATGATTTTAGTCATTAAGCCTAACTTAGAAGAAAAAGTGACCAATAGGCAAACACATTGGAATTAAAGAAACTGACCGCTGGAGTTAACCTAAGAGAAAATGACTTCTTAAGTGAAATGGTGATTCTTGACACTTGGTCATTTAAGGCAATCATAAGTTTTAGAAAAGATAGGATAGAAAACTTGTGATTTGGTTTTTTTTTTTTTTGAAAATTTCTAACGGGCTTAGATTCCTTATAGGTTCCAAGAAAGTTGTATACAAGTAATAGGCTTTTCCAATGACAACTTGATCTTCTAGGCAACCCTTGTTTGAGAGAGCTCTTTTTGTCTTGAGGGTCTTTGCATTTCTTTAGGGGCAAATGACCTTTTATGTCATTGGGCATAACTTCTTCAAATTTCTTCTTACTCAAGAGAAGATATCTCATTAAAGATAGGTTTAATCTAAGACGACGTCCTCTCACTCTTAGCTTAAATTCCTCTCTTTTGACTTTGATTCTAAAAATTATGGTCCATCTTTAAATGATACACTTATAATCAATATGTTATGTCTTTTTTGGACTATAATGTAGTATAAGCTTTTAGTCATTGATTCAAATAAAAGGATAATAATGTATAGGTCTTTTCATTTATTCATCCTAAGTTTATAAGTGAAGAACTCTTTAGAAAAAACAAAAATTATGCTTGCCTTAGTTTCAAAAGTAATTTTTACCAAAAATAAGTTATTGCTTTCAATCAAAAGGGCCTTTGGAAGGGGTCGAATTATGGATGGGCTATATGATTAGTTATAAGCTGCAACTTCTTTAGGGAATATGAATTTTGAGGGGAACTTTGGTATTTATCCTGTCTTTTTTAGGTTTAATCACCTTAGTTGTGTTTTAGGGTCCTTATTTTGAGGCATGGGTCTTGATTCATGAATAAAGTTTTTAAACTATTTTCCCTTTGTCATTTTCTTTAGGGTTTCATGTTTTAGACTTGATCACCTTATCCATGTAAACTGCTTGATTTCTTTTTTTAGCAAACTTTTCGGTTTTCCTTTCAAATTTTCTCATATTTCTTTTTCTTTTTTTTTTCGTTCTTCTTCATTTTTTCATTTTGACTTAAGATAAAGGTGATCGTTCCTTTTTTTGGCTTGGAGCTTAAAGCGTAGCTAGTGCATAGCAATCAAGATATATGTACTTCTTCATTTCAAAGGAAATAAGTTATTATTGGTAACAATTATAGTTGAATTAATAAGACTAGAGCAAACACAAATTAGTTTTAACCTTTTCTCCTAATTAGCGCCCCTAACCTCCTATTTGCCTCATTGTAAGGTGGTTCTTGATTGGGTTTAATTTTGAAAATACTCCATTTAAAAGGTTTAATGGGGTTAACAAAAGATTTTGTGTTTAGGATATTGAAAGAATACCTAACTTTATCTTAGCTAGCATATCAAATTCAAGATGAACCTCTTTTAAGGAATGAGTCCGGTATCTTCACTTTTAATAACACTCGACTCTTGTTGTGTTTAAGGGTTGGTGTTTAGATATGGTTTTCCTATCTTCATTTTAAACCTTTTAATCAATGAGATATCTTAGATTTGATCCTAATTTTACTTGGCAAGACTTAATGGGCTGTGTGCCCTTCTTGTTTTGCAAACATTGTCCTTTGAAATGCCTTACTCTTTGTGAATGGTCTCAAAAAAGAAGAGAAATGCAAACAAAGTACTTTATTTGAATCACTTGTCTTTACAAACTTTTAAAGGTTATTGTGAAATCTGCTCCTATCCTTTAATGGAGTCCAATTGGATTGCCCCTGCATTTAGTAGGTCTTGAACTTTATTTTTTAACTCCTAACAGTTGTCAATAGAATGCCTTTATTGACCTGTGTGGTATTCATATTGTACAAGTGGGTCTTACTTCCTTAGCCTATATCCTGGCATCGGGACTTTCTATTGCAATAACTCCCCTTTCTCAATTGGTTAAAGACTTCAAATAATAGGATAAGGATTTGAGTGAACCTTCTTTTGGGTATCTTTGGGCCTTTCCTACCTGGTGTAAATTCTGATATTGTAGTATTTATGTATGCCCCAAAATATAGTGGAGCTGGTCTTTTTCCTGTCAATTTCCCCATTCTTATGGCTTCTTCAATTCAGCTTTCAACAAGTATAATATCCACAAAACTAGCTATTATGTTACCCAATAAATGGCCATTATATGATTCCTCTAATGAGTCAATAAAGATAGATATTAATTTTTTTTTTAGGGAGAGGAGGAACAAATCTAACTATTACGCTCCTCTATCTTTCGATGTATTCCCTGAATGACTCATTTTATTTCTTATTCATGTATACAAGTCCCAAATTGAAGGAGTTGTTTCAATGTTGAACTTGTATTGCTCATAAAATGCCTGAGCTAATTTCTCCTAAGTATTTATTTGGTTGAGGTCAAGTTGGACGTACTAGGTTAGCGTAGGACCTATCAAGCTATCTTGGAAAGTTTGCACCATGAGTTGATCATACTGAATACACTTGCCTATCTTACAGACATATAATATAATCTATTGTGTGGCTTAGGGTATTTGGTCTTATGGTATTTCTCAAACTTAGTTACCCTAAATTTTTTAAGATAGGTCCTAACATCATACAAAGAGAAACCAATGATTCCAGTTTGCTTAAAACCATCATAACTTCCAAATGCTTTCATTTGCTTAGTGATTTGTTGAATCAATTTCTTTTCTAACTCTTTGATGCTTTCTTGATTGGGCCTTAAGTTGATTGGCTTTGTGTTGACTAGGAAAGCATAGGTGTTAGGCTCAAAAGCTAGATTGATCTTCTCTTTCAATTTATGAAAAGGTTATTCAACAAATTCCCCATGTTAGGCTTTTGAATACTCTTCATTTGCTGGCACTCTAGCATTGAGTAAGCTTATATGGTTAACCAAGAAGTTCATCTGCTTAATCATTTTCTCCATAGTTTTCTCTAATGAGTGAACCCTAAACTCAGTAGGATTAATGTTATTAGGGTAGTTATTGTTGTTTTTACTATTGGCCATTGCTTTCAAGAAGTCTTTATAAGAATTCATCCTTATTAGTAAATCTCTCTTCTTTTGTCTTTTTTTTTTTTTTTTTCAAAATCCTTTATTTTGAGAGAGAAATGGGTTAAACTAACCCTTGACCAACTTAACTAAAAATGAAAAGAATGATTTTATAAAAAGAAACCTTGAAAATAAGAAATACAACAATGAAGTTTATTTACATAAGAAGACAACCCCAGGATTTACAAAGAGAGGTATAGAATTAATTGACAAAATCCCTCAAAAACTTCAAGTAGAAAAAAGAAAATCAAAGTGAGCCTATTAATGAAGACTAAAAGAAAAATGTATGCAATCTTATAAGTATTTAAAATATTAATTACAAGAAATATAAAGTAGGTAATTTTACAAAAGCAAAATTTGATGGAGTACCTGGTATTTACATCTAAGTATGAATTATTAAATAGGATGGGTAAGTGACTATTTTACAATAGAGATATAGACAAGAGAGATTAATAAATATGATCGGTTAAAAGCCAAAAGGGAAACAAATATTTACAATAGAGGTATAGATGAATAATTTTGATGAATTGAAAGAGATGGTTAAAAGATTTAAACCAAAGATTATAATTTTTCTCTAAAAAAAATCAAAGTTTAAGGATAAAGGAATTTTTGGGACCAGTGATCATTATTTAAGACTTGACATAAATTAAAGGGGTACTAATTAGATTATTTAAAAATTTAATCTATGAAAAAATTTTAACTTGAAGACCAGGGAAAATGGCCTTAACTTGAAAAATTGGTAATTGGAAAATTTTTTTGTTTGTCTCTCTCTCTCTCTCTTTTTTTTTTTCTGAAAGAAAAATTAAGAGTAAACTTTAGTAAAAGAAGACATGGTAATTTATAAGTTTAAGTGATTCTCCTTTTTTTATAAATACATTTAGCGAAACAAGTATGAATATTTACAAATATAAAAAAAAGCAAATATACAATATGAAAGCATGCGAATATAGACGTAAAAAGATCGGTGACTAATTAGTAATGTGGTAACATTGAGGATTTGGGGTCATGATTTCATCATAATTCAATAATTTACAAGAGAATAGAAACTATTGCATAAAGATAAAAATTTCAAGGAATTTCTACAAAGATATAGTACAAATAGAAATATAGGGAAATTACAAATGAACAAGTCCTATTCAAATAACTAACATACATGGAAATTATATGAATAGTATAGGGAAAACATTATGCAATTTAGATAAAATAACAATCCTATGTTAGCATGTCGTAATACTATTTATTTGCTAGTCATATGTTTGTGTATGTAGATTGGTGGGTTTTAAAGGTCTTTAAACTCTGTGACCTCACATGCTTTCAAACAAATGGCTCATTGGTCATATAGAAGCTTAAATGGGGTAGCCTAATTGGCTTTGAAAGGTGATTACCTCCAATATGCCCCTTGTATACAAAATATATTTACAAAAAGGTAATACAACATGGAAAGGGTATTTTGAAAAACAAATCTAATTTTAGAAGGTTTAAGTGGCTAGCCCTCTTTGACATCCCTAATGAAGTTGCCAAGTTATCGAACCTAAATTTTTTGGTCTTTGTTTTCCTTAATTCGATCAATGTTAAACCCTAACTCATTTAATGCTAACCTTTGATCAAGAATTAAAGAAAATTTGGTTTTTCCTATGCTTAAAAAATAATATGGAGTCACCACCTAATTGAGGTCCGGAAAAAAGTTAGATTAAAATCAATTGGGTAGTTATTAATTTTTGATAAAACCAATTTAAAAAAAAATGATTTTTGAAACCAAAGATTTTAAATTTGGAGGTTAACTTATTAAACTCATACAGGTATCACCCGAACCTTTCAAATTTAGTTATTTTTCAAAATACCCCTTTTAACACAAAAGAATGATTCTAAGCTTACAAATAAATAAAATTATTTCTATTTACAAAAAAAATAATAAATTAAATTTATTTACCAAAGGGAAGATAAAAAAAAAAAAATTCTTTATTTTTAGTCACTCCATAGTTGCTTATAAGTGCTTACGTACCTTTTATTTGAGATCAAACTTCTCTGTAGTTTGTTATAAAAATTTAGTTAGCGAGTTTATTTTAATTTTGAAATATGGTTGGGTTTAAGTTTTTAACCATTTTATTTTATTTTAAAAAATCTAGAATAGGGGCCCAATTCTAAAAATCCTAAATTTTGAAAAGGGTTCATTATATATGTTTTTTATTTAGAAAGTCACTTCTCTAAATGACTAGAATGTCTTTTTTTTTTTAATTATAAAAAGGAAAGAGAAAAAGAAAAGAAAAGATAGAAAAAAAAATCATTGGAAAGAAAAGCTTTTTTTTTTTAAAGAAAAAAAGGAAAAGAAAAGAAAAAATAAATATGTTTTTTTTAAACACAAAATAAAGAACCCCTATTTAAAATCCTTTTTCATTTTTTTTTTGTTAATTAATAACAAACAAAGAAAAAGGAAGAAAAGAAAATAAACCTGGTAGTTGAATTGCGTTAGGAAGCAGGTTAGAAAGCAATTAGGTTGGGTCGATTAAGTAGGTTGTCATGTGACCTACATGTGTACCTAGTAAAGAGAGCAAGACACCGACTGTGGTGGCTTGATTTAGGTGGCTATGGTTGTTTTTTCAAGCTAAAAAATTGATTTTCATGTGTTTCTTATAAGATATAAGACGTTTAGCATAAGTGCTATCATGTCTGGTAGCTGTTTGGATGGTTTTACAAATTGAACTATTAGTGGTCGTAAAGCAACTTGCATACAGTGGTTATAGGAGACAAGAAGGGTATGGCCAAGGATTTTCAATGGTTGTGAGTATGACAATGGTGTTATTTTGGAGTGGGGGTGACTAGAAGTGGAGTTTTAAAGATGGTGGTTGTAAATCTAAACCTTAAAGTAGTAGAGACATGGCTAGCGGCTACGATGGCCTTTAGGTTTGGTGGCTATAAGAAGCTTAGGCCATGGAGACTCATCTTATGTGATTGGTTTCGCTTGAAAAGCTTTGAGCTTGGCCAACTTTGTAAAGAGAGAGGTAGATGTGACCACCCACCTAAAGAGAGAAAAAGTTGGATGTAGTGTTTTTTTTTTTTTTTTTTGTGTGCGTTTTGATGATGAGTGATGCTTGAATTGAAAATGGGGTTTCGAATTTATACACTTTTGAGCTTGATTAAACTTGGAAATAACCATTAATTCTTGAGTTGACTTTGAATGCAAACCTTGAATTTTATGTTTTTTTCTTGATTTTCTTAGCTAATTTGATCACCAAAACAAATGAATGTAGCTTGCTTTTAAGTTTAATGCTTAGAGTGCCATGCGAAGAATAAGAATCAATCATTAATTTGTGTATTTGCACGTAAAAATTGCATGTAAAATCAACGAAAAGTGAGGGGAATGAGTGGGATGCATACGAGAAAGCATGGGAAAAGGAGGGAAAGTGAACGAAAAGTCTGTTGATGTGGCACCATGTAACCCAATGATCAAATGCTAGATGTTTAAATAAGAGAAAAAAAAAAACATGGTGCAATAAACACATGACACATGTCTTTGATGGTTGGAAAAGGAATAAAAGGCACAAAGTGCCTATGAGATTTGAACCCCTAACCTCTTCTATGCATGTGTAAGTGTTATACCAAATGAGCTATTAGCCCATATCCTATTATGTTTTGCAAACACAACGTATATAAAAGCTTTTATTAGGGCTAAATTTAAAAATTAGCCCTAACTAATCCCAAAAGGAAAAGACTCCTAACCCCTTATTAATCTAATTTGAAGTATTTATATTCTAACATTTATTTACTCAATTATCAATTTTTTTTAAATTTCATTTTTTTAACTTTTCAATTTTTTGTAATCTTTTTATTCTTTTTTCTAATTTTGGTAATTTTTTTCTTTTCCATTTTTTTTTTGCATATTTCAATGTTTTTTTTTTTTTCTTATTGTTCAATTAGGACCCTTTTCTCTTTATTCAAAAAAAAAAAAAAATCTAATGATACAAGAAGCAAAAATAAGATATCTACACCAATGACTATTTTTAACTTCATTACATAGGTATTACAATAAGGATTGAGGAATCCATTCAATATAGCCTCTTCATCTTCATCTTATATATATTGTGACAATATCAGTGGAATACCTAGTAGTATTATTATACAATAAGTTCAATGATTTATCTAAACTCTAACTTGATTATTCTATATGTTTTGATTTTATGGATATGGTCAATGTTTGTATTAAATTTGTTATTTGTTTAATTATTTCTCTCTACTACGTAATAAATACACAACCACCTACTTTTAGCTTAAAAAAAGATTAATTATTGATACGTACACATAAATATTAATAAGAGATAATAAACATGATCACAATTGTTACCATCCATATTTCTATCTATTTATTAGTTTAGGTATTAAAAATGTTAGTTAATATTATATTATTAACTTATCATTTTCTACCAAACAATATGTTTCTAATTGGTTTTTATTTTTTTCCCAAAATCCTAAAACTCATCTGAGAATCCTACTAACGAGTTTTTAGCCACATCCTAATTCATGTACGAAAACCCTATCGGGAAGCATCTTATTGGGTGATAGTTTATAAGGTTTTTAGTAGGTTGGGCAAGTTCAATACCTTATAACGACTCGCTTGGTTATACCCTTATTAATATGCCTATGTTTCCAAGTTTTCTTGTAAATCCTATGATCCACAAGCCTTGGTCAGTCGTGATCACAACTCCAGCTGTAGATTGTTTAGTGTTTATGAGTATGAGGCATTTGTATTCAGCTTCAACTAGTCTTTTTTAAGGGATTCCTAAGCAGCAATACTCGATATGACTTCCTTTTTCTTTCTATTTCTGATATGCATTTTAAATAAAAAAAATTCACTGATCAATTATCTTGCCTACTGTAGTAAGCTCCTCACATTAGTTGGGCTTTACTCTTTTCCTTGGATGATATTATATCTTTGATGCCATATAGTCTATAATGAATGTGCTAAAGCATCTTGATATGGAGCTACTGGAAGTGCTTTAGTATTTGGTGGATATGATAATGTTTATTTAAGCCATTCATGGAATGGTTCAAACCAAAGGTAAGGGGTTTGAAGTAGAATTGTTCTTGTATCTAAGACAAGAGAACATGATAATTTATTAGGGTATGAAGGATGTCCTCATTTGAGGAATTGCACCTAGATAACAAACGTTGATTATGCCTATCATTTGTAGATTTAATGCTTTGGTAGACCATTGTGACAAGCCCTCTATATGAACAATTGTACTTTTTAGGATACATGAAGGCTCCAAATCTATCTTATCTCAATGTTATCAACATTCCTCACATTCAAAAGTTCATTTGTCATATGTTTTATGTCAAACCTTATTATTATTTTACTCCTAAGGATTATGTCTATCTTATCTTATTGCAACAAATGTAGGCCTATATGTTTAAATAAGATATTTGAGCTTGAAAAACCCATTTTGTCCTCATCCCAAGATGTGAGACTTTTCCATATATTGCTTACTGTATAGTTTTCTTTGTTAGTTGGTGTGGAGTGATATATAAGTGATCTAACAATCCCTTTGTTTGTCCATTTGGCATTCAAAAAATTAGTGACTTTCAATTGCTTAATAAAATTCTTCCATGTTATGCTAAATCCTTATGTCCTTTTGTAATATCCTTCCATAGTGAAGAGTGATAGGTTTTGGAAAAAAGTTCAATTCCTCTAATGAAGTTGACATATTTTGCTTTATAGAGGGCTATCTAACAGTTAGTTTTATTATTGAAGATTTATGCTCTTTTCATTTGGAATACTTTGTTTCGAGTAACCAAACTTGCAATATCCAACCCCCACTAGGTTTTTGGGTCTTGCGATTTTATTCCATGAAGTCTAATAAATCTTTGTTGTATTTTGCTTGCTATTCTAAAGGAAATATCTTATTACTTGTTTAATGTTATGGATCATCTTAGATGGAAGAGTTGTGTAATGCCTTACAAGGGGGCCTAGTAATTTTTCCTAAAATCTTCATATCATGTATGTACCTATAATATAAAGAATGCTTTACAAGTCAAAGGTTGCAAGACTCTAACTATTAAGTTTCTAAAGGTACTTATTCGTTTTACTTACATTTACTTATTTATATAGGCAACTAGGATAACCCAACAATGCATAGTCCATTAAGATCGTAGAGAGTTGGAATCACCTACCAAATAATAAGACGGAATAATTAAACTTCTACAACATCAAAAGTTACTAAATATTATAAAGACCTAGCTTAACTAACATAATCTACTAAAATAATCTTATCCATCTAATCTAATTGCTTAAGGAACACTCTTCACTCTGATCTTGGCCCATTCCTAACTTTTAGTTACTTGCAAAATGGAACTATTGAGAGGTGAGCATACCATAGCTTAGTGAGTTCGTCTTTCACCATTATCGTTCAAGTAAGTTATTAAGTATTATTAACAAACATGCAGTTTAGCTACATACAAAATGAATGCACATGTGGTGAATGCAGACAACACATCCATAGGGCTCCAGAACAATTGAAGGTGTAGATTTATATCGTCTACACGTCGATTATCCCTTATACATAATCATATAGGGCACCTTACTTTACCCATATGAGGCTGTCTGTAGGTATCATCCCAACAAATGGAACTTGATCATTACCCTAGTTGATAACACCTTACTAATCAATTAGGTGAAGCCCATCTAGGGCTATCCACTATCAACAAATCAATAGAATGCCCTAAGGGCTCATTATCAATAAATCCATATAATGCCTCACGAGCTAAACCATGTTAATCCCAACTCAAGCTACTTACTATTAATCAACTAAAGATGGTTTACTAGCTTTGCCTCAACAAGTAAAATGTCATAGGAGATTGTTATGAGTACTTACTAACTTAATAAATCTTTCTTTGAATTGTAAACCATTTCAAAAATATATTTTAACAATTTTTTTAGAAAACTGGGCAAAGCTATAAACATCTCAGTCCACAACTAATGGATCACAAATGTGCAACAGGTATATTTGGTTATTTTGGCCAAATATTTAAACTTACTAATTTTAACAAGGCGATCATACGAATGTTAGAATATAGAATAACTAGTCACTCAAAAGACAACCAAGGGTAAGCAATAAAACATTAAGAAATTATCAAACATAAGCAAGTAATAGTTCATCGAAATTACCTTAATAACCCACTTTCCTACTTATCTTGAACTTTGGGGTTCTTGAATTAGAAATTAAGCTACCTAAAATATAATAATAATGTATATGTAAGTAATTAGAAGAGGATTTCTTCAAGAACCTAAAAGTCTACCTAATTACTAAAGCTCGCCTTAATCCCTAAGTACGGTTAAAACTTGTTTTCACTCTAACTTCTTTATTTTAAGTCTGTTTCTCGTGTTCTCATAGTCGATTTCATCGTTTTTTAGTGTTCTTTCATTTGATGAGATCATTTTTGAGCTTTAAGGTCAACAAATTGTTGATTTGGGTCTTATAATTTCGTGTGCCCAAAAGGTAAGTATGGTCACTTTAGGGTTTGGGCCTAGTTTTAGGCTTTAAACTTAGTTTTTGATCTTGGGTCTTCCACTTGATATTTTACGCTTCTTTTTAAGTATTTTTGGTGAACTTTTTTTTTTCCCAACACTTTAAATTTTCATCTTAAGCCTTAGTGTTGCTCTTATGGGCCTAAACGGGTTTTTTTTTTCTTAAGTTTAAGGCTTAAACTCATTAGGGGCCTATATGGGATGTCTTAGTGGGCCTTAGGGTTTAGTAGGCTTTTTGAATGTCTTTCTTTGAGTCTTTTTAAGTTAGGTTTAGATCTGGTCATGTATTATTTAGGCTTGTATTTTAGTTTTCTAAAGGCTCTTTGGGCTCATTTTGCAATTTAAGGCCTTAAGCACAATCTTACTTGCCTTTTTAGACTTAAGCTTATCATTGGCCCTAAGTTTAGTCCACTTTTCACAAAGTTACAAAGTTAGTCATGAGTTATTAAGTAGGCTCAAGGCTCAGTTAGTGGGCGTTTTAGTTAAATTTAGGCCTAATTCATGTCATAGGGCTCATAGCTTGACTTTATCCTAACCCAATTGGCCTAATAGTTTGCTAAAATGATTAAATAACCCATTTTATCATAAGTTCTAGATTTGATACTAATGGGTCATTGGGTTGGGTCATTGGGTCTCAAGTGGGTTTTTCTAAACCTAATGTCCATTTTAGGCTTAACTACTCACTATAGATCCTATTTAGCCTCTTATCTTGTAAGATTAAGTCCTAAGTCCTAAATCTTATTTATCTTTAAGTAATCATGTGATTAACCCATTAATAAACGTTTTACAACATGTTGTTCAACATATTTAAGGTAGTCTAAGATGATTTCTGAGGGCTTTTTATACATCATGTACTTAACTTGCTAGTATATGCATCAAACTACTACTAAAATGTACCTAAAACCATTTCCTACCAAAATAAACATGAGAAATAAAAAACATAGTGGGGATATACATACATATGTTTTGGCCCTAGCATGAGAATAGAGATATGATGATGATTCTTCAACTTTTCTTTAAGTTATCGTCTTACTACAACTTATGTGCTTCTAAAGTTATATGTAACATGTTTACTACATTAAAAATCTAAGAAAATGCACATGTATAGGCATGTAAACATGGTAAACAACAGTAGCATTTTAATAATTTTTTTCCTTAGTTTTTAAGCCTAAGAACCATGCTCATAAACTTAAACTAAAAAAAAAAGTTGAAAAGGTGCAAGTTTACCTTTGTGGAAATTTAAAGGGTCTCATTTCACTTGATTTTTTGTAAATAAAACAAATCCTTTTAGTCAAGGATGTTTGTCGGCAAGAAAGGGGGATGAAAAAGGATTCAAATGCAAGTGGTTTTGTGTTGTTTAGAGGTATTGGTGGATTGGTGGAGAGTTTTAGCTTAGGGCATTTGGGTGTGCAACTAGATCTAAGAAGCTTACTCTTATTTCCTTCCTTCTTATTTTTCTTTTGTTTTTCAATTGTGTGTTTAGAGAGTATTTCTAGGGTTTATTTTAAGGAAGAAGAGTAAAATGCAAATGAAAGGATCAACAAGGTTTTAATTATGAGTAGATGTGGTAGGGAACAAAGCCTTTCCATTCTTGGTTACATGGAATGAGCATAAGTGGGGATCAATCTGCTTTTTATGATTTTTGCCAATTGAGGCAATGGTTTGTCTACTAAAAGTAAGTAGTCCCTTGTTTTTCCAACTAATTATCTTATCCTATATAGTTAATTGTGATTATCTTTAGCTAATTATGATGCATGAATGCATGTAGATGATTAGAATGCATGTAGATGATTAGAATGCTATTCAAACTTACAACTCTAATTACTAGTGTAAGTGACCATAGTTAAACATAGTTTGGGTTTTTCATATTTAATTAAGTTAATTAAGGCTATTGGATCATTTTATCTAATTAATTTAATGTTTCTAAGGGTTAGAATTTAATACCATTTCAAAAAGCAAATTGGAGGTGTTCTAATAATTTAGTGAATTACTAGTAATTATTTGATAATGTAGCTATATAATTGGAGTTTATTAATTAAATTAGGGCTTTTGATACTAAATTAGAGTTTCTAATTTGTTTTAGGGCTTCTCGCATTTTAGGGTTTTACAAGGGTTTAAGGGCTTTGAAGGTATGCTTACGATTTTAGCATTACTTTTGGAGAAAATGTATCATTTAGGGTAAATTAGTAATCCCATTAATTTCTTATCTTAATTGAATTAATTTGATTGATAGTTATCATTTGTAGATATCTCCTACTATTCGTTGTTAAGTTTACGCGATTTACTAATTCAAGTTAAATGTTTTAATTTAAGGTTTTCATTGCATTTGGAGTTTAATATAAGATTTTAAGACTTTAGGGTTTGGGGTTTAAAGCTTTTACTTAATTCAAATTTTTAATTTATGGTCATGTGTACTTGGGTTTAGAGTCTTTGTACACTTTAGGGTTTATAGAACTTTATCTTTAGGGTTTTTCAAATTCGTTTTTAAGGTTTCAATTTAAAATTTGTTAGTTTTAATTTCTTTGGTCTGATTGAGCCTAGGGAATATCATTGGTTCTTCTAATTCGATTATAAGTCTAAAACGTAAAATTGGCAAGGTTTATAAGTTGCACATTGCAATTAATATGTTGGCATGGCATTTAAGGTAGATTAGACTAAAAATTGTTTTCCACCCATGCTAGTAATTTTGTCTTTAGAGCCAACAAGTTCTTTTATTTTTTTTTTTTTCAAGCTTTTGGATTAAGCAAGTGAAGTCCTTAGGCCTAGGTTGTTTGCCATCAGTGAGAAGCTAACCAAGATATGTGCCTAAAGATGGAGAACTTTTTATATTAAGGATATCACATATTTAATATTATTTTTTTCAAGTGGAGTATTTTTTAAGGAAAAAAAAAATGGTTGATTTAGAGTTGTTTACTTTAGGATCAAACCATTTTTCAAATTGAGATAGCGTAATGGCTATAGTTTGAGCTGCGGAAGGTACGGCTTTAGCCATTAAGATGATGTCATCTGCAAAGAATATATGTGAGTACTTTATGGTGGATTTCCTTATACGGATTGGCTTCCATCATTTGGCTTTCATTTGGTGTTCAATAAACTTACTAAGCATATGCATGGTCAATATGAATAAGTAAAGCAATATAGGATCACCTTGATTGAGCCCATGGCTAGGAAGGATAAGGGTAAGCATTTATCCATTAAGAAGAACTTAAAAGGTAGTTGTTATAAGACAAGAAGTTATGAGTTTGATCCAAGAACTTGGAAAGTTGAGTACTTTCATGGTATCGAAGAGAAAGTCCATTCTAATTTTGTCAAATGTTTTTTCTAGATCAATTTTGATCAAATGAGACAATTTTTGCTTTTACATTTCCTCATTATATAGAGGATCTCTTGTATTAGCAAGATGTTGTCCGTTATGGACCTTTTAGGTATAAAGTTAGATTGTATAGGGTGGATTAGGGCATCTAGATAGGGCTTAAGCCTATGTATTAAGACTTTTAGTATAACATTGTAAAGGGGTGTACACAAGCTGATGGGCTCATATTGTATTATCTTATTGGCCCCTAACATTTTAGGGATTTATCATGAGAAGTGTTTAATTTAGGGCCTTAGAGATTTGTTGTGAGGAGAAGGCTTGAGAGATTAATTGGACCAAATAGGGTCTAATTGTAGGCTAACAATAGTTAAAGAATTTAGAGTGAAGTCCATCTTTTCTTGGAGATTTAGAGGAACTTATTGATGATAAGGTAGTCTTAATTTTGGATTTGGTGATGGGTAGAGTTAGTTAAGCATTTTGTTCCTCTATGAGTCTTCCCCAAAGTTGGATAGGGAGGTATCATTCTCTTGTATTTGTGCTTTTCTACAAGAATATAATGTCTCAAAATGGCATATGATATGTTAACCCAAAGCTCTTGAGTCAAAGATCCAATTTCCTATACTATCTTGTAGTCCCCATATTCTACTATTTGTTGTTTGAGTAAGGACATGAACATGATAGAAAGCAGTATTCCTTTCTCGATCCTTAATGCATTTTTTCTTGGATTTCATTTTCCATAGGAGTTCTTCATGTTAAGGGGTTTTGTTTAATTCTTGTCTTAATTTTCTTTCAAGATCTATCAAGAATAAGGATGGAGTAAGGGAAAGGGCTCTTTCAATTCCACCAAGTCTTCCTGTTAAGAATATATATATATATATTTCCTAATTGAGATTAATAAAGGCTTGTTTGTTTCATTCAATTGATGCTCCTTGGAATTCTTTTATAACTGCTAAGGCATTGTTGTGGTTTCCCCCCTTATCTAATTTTCACAAGGTTTTGAAATTGCTATGTTCAAGCCATAGAGGTTAAAAGTGGTAGGGTTTGGTTGTTCTAACCATTAAGGTTTGCGGGTACATGCTAAGAAGTAGTGGGAAATGATTTGAGACTATTTTAGCCAAATGATTAATTCAAGATATCTCTTTTTCCATTTGTAATTTGCTTAGCCTCTATCTATATGAGTTTTGATTAATTGTGATATGTTTTGTCTATTTAACCATGTGAATCTAAGACTTACAGATTTGAGGTTCATTAGATCGCAAGATGACATACAATTACGATGCGGGTTCATTTTATTTAATTGAAAGGTGCCCCTCCATATTGATCACTTTTGCCGATTATATCATTAAAGTCAACAAGTAAACACTAAGGCGAATTTCTAACATTTGCATGAGAACATGCTAAAGATTTCTCTTAATTTTAAGTTTATGATTTTCCTAAATAGTAGTAAAGAACAAAGGGGGTAGGGTTAGGTCTAACCTAGACTATAGTGTAGATTTCTTGGTTAGATTAATGGAGTAAAGTGACTATGAGGGTGCTATGAGTCTTACAAAATTAGGTGATTAACACACGATCGATCGATTTAGAATTAGTTTGTAAAATTTAAGATGATTACGTAAATTATCCGATTGAGCTCAAATTTTATGACAGAGTTAGAAATATTAGTAAAAGTGATATTGTAAATTTGGATTTAGGAAAATAAATAATTAAATGTTATAATGTAAGTTATATGTATATTATCTGTTATTTATCAAAAACGTAAAAAACGAGTTTCGATAATTAACGAATCGATAGAAATAAATTATATACATACTAAAAATTATAAAATAACATAAATAATGTTTAAGAGCATTTATTTGTACCATATATGTATTTACATATAGGTAAAAATAAAAAAATACTTAAATTACCTAGAATATGCTAAAATAATACTAATCAACTAAGAAAAATTCTTAAAAAATAAAGAAAATTGAGGAAAAATGTAGAAAATTCTAGAAATGAGACATGGTATGCAGGGAGTTAAAAAAAAAAAAAACAACCAATAAAACTAATTCAATTAGAAAGTGAAAAAGAAGAAGAAGAAGATAAAGGATACTTGGAAAGTGAAAAATACAAGAAAAATACCTAAACAACATTATAAATTCAGCAAGTCCCTACTATAATTAATTTTGGTTAGTTGGTAAGTTAAAAAAATTAGAGAAAGACTAAAGAGAGAGTAATAAGTAATTTTACCAAAAATTAGAAAAATAATGTGCAATTGGGGCTTATAAGGGGAATAGATGACCAACGACCACCACTACTAGACGGTAGAGGAAGCACCCAAACCGGCTGATAAGGCCATGATAGCTAGAGCAAGCAACATCGGTGAGTTCCAATGTCCATTCCGATGTTGTTTTATTTATTAAAATATCAAATAATTATGAAAAATTATGAAATTTAGTATTTTGAGATATTTTTATATGCAGTTTTTAGGAAAAATATTGTTTGCTTAAAATATATCGTGCTTAAGGAATCCTTAAACTTGATTTGATTTTCGATATTGATTTAAATGATCTAAATGATTTAGTTTTGATCTCAAAATTTTTATATAGACTATTTACGATATTTGATAGTGCCATGAAGAGTTTTTCTAAAAATTAATTTTCTAAAATTTTACTTAATTTTTAGGCCTTAAAATCATACATAGAAGGCAATATTTGCATTTAATTTTAATTTGGTGGAAATTCTGATTTATATGTAATTAAGTATCCTTAAATGTTGGTTGTTGATGTAGGATAGTATTTGTGGAGTTTTGGATGTTAGTTATTTGTAATATGCATATTATGTAGTAAATATGTATAAAGGAGCAATAAGTAAAAGGGAATATTTTAATCAATTTTGTGATTTAGGGTTAATTAGGTATAAATTCTGATTTAGGATATAATTAGACATCTTGATATATTATTGGATGATGAAGGATGATATTTGTAGTGTTAGAAATGTTAGATAAGTGTTTAAGAGTAAATTATGTAATAATACATAATATGTATACATAGGAAATAAAATATGTAGGAAATATTAGGTTAAAATTTATAATATTATGATATTATGAATATTATATAAATATGATATGGGATATGTATTTAGGTAATTATATGAAAAATGTAGGTTATTCTTACATCAAGAGCAAATTTGGTAGTTAAATTAGAAATAGGGTATATTGTATTGACTAAAATATTGGTTAGGGGCTAGATAGAAGATTTAGGATATTCAAGTGTAATATGATTAATTTCACATATTGGTTTAGAAGGAGCTCCTAGGGTTTACATATAAAACCCGTAATTAGAAACTGAATTAAAACCTAAATTACAAATGGATTCAGAAACTAACCTAGAATACAACAGTAATAAGTAATATATATGCATATATATATATAACTTGGATAATGGGGTTAAAACTATGATTTAAAAGTTTATATATAATAGAGATATAGATACGTATTTGTATTATAGGGACAAGTGAAGACGAGTTAACCTTACAGCTAGTTAAGTGTGCAAATTAAGGATCTCAGGTAAGTTTAGAGTCAATACATAACTGTATTTCGGAGTATTATATCATAGTATTTGGAGGTTTAAAGTTATACTTGTTTGTGCTTGTGGGTAGTTTGATTGTATGCATGCTTATGTGTGTGTGTTTTTATATGTATTGTATACTATTGGCTTGCTATACTGGTTTATAATTGTTTTGTATTAAGTGATATGGGCTAATCACCTTAACTAGACTTAATTAAATATATGACTTGTAATTCTAAATTGAACTTGCAGGGCAACCCATTAAGGGAAACGTCTAAGGTTCTCTAACTAAACGCTGACTCCTTCAAAAGGGATAACATTGGATAGCATAATTGGTCTCTTTTTCATCTTTAATTAAACTAAGTGACAAGAGAGGAATTTACAGCAAAAGTGAAGGCAGTAGTTTAAAGGTAGTTAAGAGAAGAGCGATGTCTCCATTGTATAAGCTTAGGTTTGGTTATGAGTTGTTGAAATGTGTGCTAAACTCTTTAACCTAGTTAGAGCGGATGTAATTTCTCTAATTTTATGATGGATTAGATAACGTCGTGTAATGATATTTTCTTGTCACATTGCATTAAAATAATTGGTTAATAGCCCTGTTTGTGTTTGATGAATAGTTTTAAGTCTCCCTTCTAACTTACTAAGCGGTTTTAGTTACTCACATCCTTATAGATACCGTTACAAGTGCTAGCTAGGAAGCGGCTTTGTACTACCTTAAAGCTAACAATTGTTGGATTCTAGAGAGTGAGGATATGAAGTCGAGGATTAGTTACACTCTTGAAGTATTGGGCTTTATTTGTAAATCTTTTAACACTAATTTATGTATTACTTGAGTAAAGTAAGATTTGATTGCTAAATCTTAGTATATATACTTTTATATTTTCATAAGTAAATAATATGTTTAATTTATAAACTGTTTACTTCAAAATAGGATTATCGTGGATGCCTTATATAAATTAGATCTAAGATAGTGGCTAAAATATTAGCTTTTATCCTATAATGGTTTGTACAACAAGACTGTTATGATTCTACTGCTTTAAGGCGTAATAGATGTTTTATGCCACATGATAAGGAGCTTGCTGCATTTTCCTTTTGCCTCCGAATGGAGAAAACCATTGAAAGAGAGTTTAGTCGAGAGTTCATAAGCAGCTTGTACGGTCATTTTTGTCTCTATGAGGACGATCGTGTTAGGTTGGATCTTATGAACTAGTTCCCTCATAGCATTGACTCTACATAAAAAGTTTGCACCTCTTATATTCTAAGAGAGGAATTTTATGGGTCTTTGGAAATAGACATCATTTTCTTATTTGATGTTTGCAATGATGATCTTATATCAAACTATGTTTAACCCTGTTTGCTAGACTCTACCTGCTTGCATGTAGAATTTCATTTGTTTGTACAGAGCCCATATCATTGTCAATACTTCCTCTTAGTTGTGGAAGGTCAAATATGCCTCCTCTCCAAGTAGTGAATTACTAATGTCACAAGCGGAATTGGTTTGAATTGTAGCATCTAGAATGATAGATCCGGCACTTGATAACATGTTATATCTATTATGTCAAGTATGTAACTCGATAGTTACAGGTGCTTTGGAATAGTTACTAGGATAATTAGACGATATTCTGTGATTGTTATTATTCTCATTATGGTCCTTATCATCCTTGTTTAGCCTTGCAACTCTATCATAAATAGACTAGGCCATTCACTAGATTCATTGGCATTATGAGTTGGCTTGGTTCAGTCACTTGATATAGGTTGATAACAGGATATACTTGTCCCCATATTGTATTGGAATTAGTCAAAGAGTCTAAGTTAGGCATAGGCAAGTTGAAAGTTGATAAAGGAGGCATATGTTAATGGTGACAAGGATGCATTGGCCCATTATGTTGTATAACTTATTTTCTCCACTTGATTGAATTTTTGTGAAGTAGAAGATTTGGTGTTCTAGGGCTTCAATGGGTGAGCTTTAAAAATGCATTCGTTTGACTTGAGGTTAGGGTTTGGTTGAGAGCTTAACCTTGATTTATACGTCTAGGTTGAATTGAATTGATGGGATGGTTTAAGATGATTTTGTGATTCATCATTAATGGAGAGATTTGGAATGTTAGTTTTTGTGTTGGATTGGGATGGAAAATGTACAATGTTCTTGTTTAGATCTTGTTTTGGTGGTGCTCTTGCTAAAGTGGTGTTTGCCATCTTAAGTTAAGACTAACTATTGTGAAAGGGTAATGATTTTTGAGTAAAAATTTTTTTCATGTAATTTCTTCTTATTATCAAATTCTATTATCCAAATGAGTAAAAATTTTTTACATGTAATTTCTTCTTACTACCAAAACTCCATCCTCTATATGAGGAGGGGTCATTCTTTGTATTTAGTTCCTTTAGAGTAGCACTTGGAGCTTCATTGCTTGAGAACATTGTAGAAGATGATGACTTTTGAGTTGCTTCTTCATTTTGTCTATTCTTTTCTCCATCGCCATTTAATGCTTGATGACTTTTGTTTGTTTGTTTGTTTTTTTTTTTTTTTTTTTTGGTATGGTGGTTTTGTTGGGGTGGGGGTGGCATGGGGGTGGTGGAGGGAATGGGGGTGAGGGTGGTTACGATTTGGTTAATTATGTTTTCTTTTAATTCACCATCATGACCTTCATTGCATGGGCCCTTCTATTATGTTTTATCCATATGGTTTCGGTTTTATTAGAATGGTACCTCTAGGGAATCCTTTGCTTAATGAGGGCACTTGGTTGAAATGTGATCAACTGAGCTACAGTTAAAACATAATGCATTAATGCCCTCATAATAGTGTACATATCTTTTGTTTTCCATTAGAATTTTGTGAATGAGAGCTTCATTAAAATTTATTTAAATACATAATCAAGTGAAACGATCTCATTTCACTTAAAGCATTATTGTGCTAAATCTAAGTACCAATCCTATTGCTTCTTTTTTTTTTTTCTTTTTTTTAGTGCTAGGGGGAATAGTATTTTAATGGAAGCTTAGAAATCCATACCTAGATAACGATTGAGTTGAGACTTGTTGTTCAAACTTGAAATTTTGGTTCCCATCTTTTCATGATTAGGAAAAGCCTTCCTATAAACCATGGTCCATTTTTAGTAACAAACTGTGAGTCATCAATGTCTTAGAATAACACAATATAGAATCCTTTCCCTAAGGTAATTAATTGAAAAGGGTGCTACAATTTCCAAATAATGTTTAATTCTTGTTGTAAGATGGGATATCCAAAATATTAGCTAGACACCTTGATTATAAGAGCTTGTTTCCATAGATTTCTTAGTGAATATCTTTCTTCCTTGGTGAATTTAATTTCCTTTGCACCTTTAGGGAGGTTCTTTTTTTTTTTTTTTTGTCCTTTCTTCAGTTTTTGGATTATTGTTGTAATGGGGTTTTCAGCTATCCTCCTTCATTTCTTCTACTTACTCATTTAGCATGAAAGATTGTGTATAGGCTCCTTGAATACTTGTTGTGACCATGTCTCTGTATGTTTTTTTATTGGTATAGTTTGGGTGATGACTCATTTTTGGGTTTTTGGTTTCATTTGGCTCATGATCCTCTATTGCTCTAGTCGAATAGTCGAATAATTGTTGTAGGCTCTTTAATTTGGCTTGAAGTGAAAGAGATGTTGATATAGATGGTCATGGAAGTCGTTTATTTTGAGTTGTCTTCCCCTATTAAGAAGGTAGCTTAGAGATGGTGGTGGAGCAAGTGATGTTACGCCTCGAAGCGGTAAAATCGCAATAGTCCCACTATGCAAATCATTCTAAGATAGAAGCTGACTATACAACTATCATCTTGGACTTGATTCACATAAGACATCCATGACTAACCCGCTTTAAAGTAAATAATTCATAAATTAAATAAATTATTTACTTATGAACTTAAGAAAAATACATACTTACATTAAAATAATCTAAGTATTTTACAAGAGTTAGCAACCTAGCATAATCTATTTGAGAAATACATAAAACTTAAAAGATAAAATTTAAACTTATAAGTGTATCATATTCTCGATTTTATATCCTCACTCCCTTAAGATCTAGTAGTTGCTAGCTTTAAGGTAGATATAAATCGCTTCCTAGCTAGCACCTACAATAACATCTATAAGGATGTGAATAACCACAACTCAGTAAGTTAGGATAGAGACTCAAAACTATACATCAAATACAAATAAGGTTATCAACTAATTTAGTTAGATGAAATGTATGTTCAAGCAAATGCCATCGCACAAAGTTGTCCAGCCCGTTGTGAGATTAGAGAAATTTCACCCGCTTTATTCCGAGTTGAGGAGTTTCCATTAATGCAAAGCTCAAGACCAAATCTAGGCTTGTGTAATAGATGCACCGCTCCTCCCGCAACTACCTTCGAATCATTGTCTTCACTCTTGTTGCGACCTCCTCACCTATCACTTAGTTTGACTAAGGATGAAAAAGGGACCAATTATACTATCCAATATTATCCTTTTCGAAGGGGTCGGTTTTTGGGTGGAGAATCTTAGGTTTCCTCTAATGGGTTGTTATGTAGGTTCTATTTATGTTTACAAGCCATATATTCGATTAGGTCCAGTTTAGGGTGACTAATTATTTCATATAATACAAGCCAGAGCAGTAAACCAAATTACATCATCAACTCAGAAACAAACACATGCCTATAGTCGACTATTTAACAAGTACAATTTTAAACCTCTAAATACTACAAATTAGTACTCCAAAGTATAGCAACGTATTAATCTCAACTTACCTAAACTCTTTGCTTACTCACTCAAGGTACAGCTCATACTAGTTATCGCCAAAAATCTCTATAATATAAATATTGTTTCAGTTTTCACGTAATTATTTTATATAAATTATATTCTGTAGTACTTTTATGTTATCTTTACTTTAGGATTTAATATTCCTAATTATCCAGGTTTTTAAATTTTTTACAATTATTCCTAATTTAAGTTGATTTCTAATTCATTTATTGAAGTTGGTTTTTAAATTAGGTTTTTAACTCAATTTTCGATTAAGAATTTTATATGTAAACTCTAGGAAATCATTTCAACCCATAATATGGAATTAATCATATTATTTTCGGATATTTTATATATCATACTTAACCCTTAACCAGTATTTTAATTTGTACCGTATACCTTTTATCCTAATTTAACTACCGAATTTATTCTCAATGTGAGAAAATTTTATATTTTTTATATAAATACTTAAATTTAAGTCTTCTACTAGATTTTATATATATTCATATTATTATTATAATATCAATTTTAACCTAATATTTTCTTACTTATTAATTTCTTATACTTACATATTATACATTATCACCTAATATGTATATAATATACACATCTAATATTTTTATTATATCAAATATCATCTCCCAACACCAACTAACATCTCAAAATCTCTAAATTCATTCCAAATCAAATTTTATACTAAATTATCCTAAATTATAAAATTAACTTAAAATTTATCACTTTTACCTATTACATATTTACTACATAATATCCTAATAATTACATTTAATACCCTAAATGTTACAAATATCATACTTTATCAGATTTCAACATCTTAAAACATCTAATTATGCCATAAATCAATAATTATACTTTTAATTACCTAATTAGCCAAAAATTACCCATTTTATGCATTATTTTAAGGCCTACAAATTATCTAATTTTTTTAAAAATTAATTTTTGAAAAAGGGCTTCATGGTACTGTTTTATATCACCTAAGTAGTTTATACAAAAATTTTGAGTCCAAAACTATACTCTTAAACTTATTTATTTCTAATTCGAAACGTGCTCAATTTTACATAATTTCTTAAAGACAATATATTTATAGACATAAATTCATCAAAATAAATTTTTTTCCTAAATCTATATACTAAAATATCCTAGAATAAAAAATTTTATAATTTTTTAAGTATATTTAATATTTTTACAAAATTAAACAAAATCGAGTTGAAATTTGACTTACCCAATTGATTAACTTTCAGCCACAAGTGTGTCGGCAGCCTTAGGCGATGGGGGTAGGGTGGTGTAATGGTGGCCGTTCGTTTCTAAGTGGCTGTCGGGTGTAGGTTTCCTTCTAAAGCCCTGATTATACAAATTTTTCCTAAATTTTGTAAAAACCCCTAACTCTTTCTTTTTGGTGCTCTCTCAATTTTCCTGGATTCCTAACTACCTAAATGAGCTTTAATAAAAAATTGGGCTATTTATAAAGCTTCCTTATTTTTTTCTCCTAATTTCTAGTTGCCAAGTGTCCTTATCCTCTTCCAAATTTGCTTTTTATATGGCTAATTATTATTGGCTGCTTTTATTTATTCACTTCCAAGTTGCCACACCTAAATTTTGAACAATTCCATAATTTTCTTGATTTTTATTTATTATTTATGAATTTTCTTTAATTAATTAACATGATTTTAGCATATTTCGCATATTTTAAGTAATTTCGCGTATTTCCACTTACATGTAAATTCATATATGATACAAATAAATATTCCTAAATATTATTTAAGTTATTTTATGATTTTTAGCGTATATATATTTTATTTTTATCGATTTATTAGTTATCGAAATTCATAAAATTTAATATTATATTAATTAATCATTTTATTACTTATTTTCCTAAATTTAAATTTACGGGATTACTTTTATTAATAATCTTAGCTTCATTATAAAATTTAGGTTAGATCGGACAATTTGCTCAATTACTTTAATTTTTACGAACTAAACCTCGAGTAGCTAATTACAGGGTTTACAAGCAATATGGAAGGGAGTGTCCTTGGTGAGACTATATGGAACATAGAGGCTGTTGATGACTTATAGATACATTTGAATACTGTAAGAAAGAAGTTCTCTTTTTCGTTTATTTAGAAATTTGAGTGATAAATAGCCATGCATATTTTTCAAATAGAAATTTCTTATGGAATGACTACTAAGACCTAAAAGCAACTAAATAGCTCTTCCTAAAGAATAAGGAGAGAATGGAATTGTTATTATAGCAAAATAAATGGGTTATTAATGTATTGTGAATATGGAAAAAACCTAAATAGACTTGTATTAAGTAATTTCTAAAAGGTGTTTTTAAGGCATCTATCAACACAACTCTCGCTACTCATATAGTAATTTACAGTCCAGTTTTAGCAGGCGAATCCTTTTATGCTATATATTTTAAGTTTAAGTTAGAAAGTCTTTACTGTAATAAGATGGATCAAATTTGGATATCTCTTCTTCTACCCAAACTCAGTAAAATAATATATATATATATACATATGAAAGTTTTAACCTGAAGTCTCTTCTATTATCCTTGATTTTTTTGTATGTTTTATGTCTTCTACCTTGAACTAATCCTTCTTAAGTAATCTTTGAAACTACAGATGTTTATTTTGTTTATAAATGAATTGGCCATTTGTGAAACCCTGGTTATCGAGCAACTAGCTTGCACTCGAGGCATCAATTTATTTTTATTTAAAATGTGGAACTCGTAAGTTACAATTGTAAATTGTGGGAATTTTCCTATAACCTACTATAAAAAACTCTAATAAGGAATTTCGTTACGCATTGAGATGTTAGAAATAAATTATTTTGATTATAAAATTAATGACTTGATATGAAATAATATTTAGAGGCAACAAATGTTCTCTACATATATTAGTAGGTAAGATATGTATATGAAAATCAACAGAAACTATATATATATATATATATACATAAGTATTACATACAACAACTAAATAGTTATTAACGAAAAAAAGAAGGCTAAAATCAATAAAGAGAGCATGAGAAGGATGTGGATGGTTGTGAGCTTCATGAGTTGATGACTAAACATGAAGGAATCGTAATTAAAAAACATGACCAATATTAAAATGTAATAGATTATGCTAAAAAAGGAAATAAAATAGTAATAAGACACTTGGTGCTACACATGCAAAACCACTAACCTCAGCACTTATGAAAACATTATCCTAACTTCATGAGTTTTCTTATTATGAGCCTTGGAGGTTTGAAGTCTAATGTTAGAAGAGGGATTTTCTATAAAGGGACACCACTAGTAGAGCTCTAGTGGTTAGAGAAATGAAAATACTCAATTTTTCACCTGTAAGTCATTAATCTCCTAAAAATATCATATGAGCTTAATTAATTATGAAAGTTGGTATTTTTTAGTTAGATTAACACTGCATTTTTATTTTAATGATATCATGAGTGGGAATATATGGTCCTTAAGAAATAAGCTTGGAAAAAACGAATTTTGTATTGTTTTGCAAAAATAGTAAATGATGTTGTTTTGAGATTATTTTTGGTTTAGAGATTTCTCATATATTATATTTTAATTTACATAAAAAAGATATTTTTATAAGCTACATGTTTAGTATTTATTAAATTTATTTTGTTAAATGTGTCATGTTTTTTAATTAAAGAAATAATGGGTTTTCAAGTATAATTCTTGATAAATCCAATTTGTAGTGACTTATGGAGCTTAATTATGATTTTAGAAGTATTCAATTCAAATCTTGTAATTTTATTTGATTATTTGTCTAATTTACACTAATTTTCTATAAAATTAAGCCTAAAATCAATATTTTTGAAAATATCTATAATGGATAGATTTTAGCTTTGTAATTACTAGAACTTAAACTTTATATATTTATTAGTTTGCAATATTTTTCGAGGATTTAATCGAGTTTGCACACTATAATTTCCTACTGTTTATTTATATATTAGCTTAATTTATTAGATCACAACTTGCACTATTAAAGGTATTGTTAGATATATGTTGGAAACAAGGTAAAGACTATTGGTGTTTGATAACCGTACCTTTGAATGGAGGAAAAGTTGAGGTTATGTAAAATAAGTAGTAGTTTAACTTAGATAGAGGAATATTAGAGGATTTGCCAAATAAGTTCTATATAAGGAATTTACTTAGATACGAATTCAAAGGGTATTGAATGTGACTTTTAATTAGTAGGGACTTAGAGAACACATAAGAGGATACTCTGATAGGAATTCTAAAGTCAACTTAACTCATAGGATAAATAAGAGGGTAATTCAAAGGTTAAGTCAAAGGATAATACCTTAAACTACAAGTTTAAGTGATTTGTTTGTATCTAACCAATATATGACTTTGGTGGTGTATATGTATGCTTCCTAGGTATACTAGATGAAGAGGAACCTCACACGGAATCACATTTGAGCCATCAACAAGCCTTGAGATAATCGAAGAAAACAAATATGATAACCTAGACTAGTGAGCAACAGAGTCTTAAGTAAGGACTAATGCCTTTTATTTCAAAATACTTAGAAACTTTGGTACGTTTCTTGTAACTGTAATTAGCTATTTGTGCATGTGTGATGTATGTATTTGAAAATCGATTTGCTATGGTAGAAATTGAGCTTCATGTTATATGCTTTATGTAATATTATGCTTTGATATTTTGAAATTGGTTAATCATTCCAAAAATGAACTAACTTCAAATCGACCTAACTTCTAACTTGACATGCATCATAATTCACTGGAGGAAACTTCTAGGATTATGGGGCCAAATGCGGACTCTTTAATAAGGATAGTTGAAATGGTCCTTTACCTACTTTTAATCGAACTAAGTGATAAAAGAGGAGGTTGGGGCAAGGTTAGGGATAATGGTTCAAAAGTAGTCTAAGGCATAGGGTATTCTCTATTACACAAGCCTTAGTTTGGCTTTGATTTATAAGTGTACGGTGTTAAAGTCCTCAACTTGGATTAGAATGGCTATAATTTCTCCAATCTTATAACAGATTGATTGATGTTGTGCAATGGCACTAGCTTTTTCACGTAATTACATTTAACTAACTTAATTTAAAACCAAGTTGTTTTGGCTAAATGTATACTTCTACTTTCATTTTGCTTGCTAAGTGAGTTGTCGCTCATTTTGCTTTAGGTTCTTTTGTAGGTCTAAAGTAAAATGTAGCATTTCACCAAATTTTCAATCAAACAGCAAACAAGTTTAGGGAGTAAGGATAATGAAGAAATTGCTAGACTATATTATCTTTTGTTGCTTTTTGTGCCATCTTTTTAGGGAAAGTTAATTGGGTCTCCCTAGGTGACCTAGTAGTTTTTGATTTTTGGATTGTATAAACGTAATAGGAACTTGTGGATTTTACAAATTTATTTTTTGAAAATGTTAACTTTTCATGTAAATGTAATCTTATAAATACTTATATGATTCAAAGTTATGTACTTTGGGTCTCTTATGAAAATTGATGTTTTGAAGGATTAAACCATTGGTTTTATATGAAATAGGTATTAAACTGGAAACTTCAAATCGGTTGAGTTAACTATGCCTTATATAAATTATGTCTACAATAGCAGCTGTGAGGTTAGTTTTGAGCTTAGAGTAGTTTAAATGAAGGAACTATTGTGACTTCTCTTATTTCAAGCATGACACCATTTATTTTTCATATCTTATAGTAATAGCTTTTTACCCTTAAAAAATGAATCCATATTATAGCTATTCTTTTTTAAATCAATCCATTCTGAAAAGTCTCCTTCTACTTTGACATATTTTTCAATGTTATCTTCTCTTCATATTTTCTTTAGTATTAGATGTTAATATGTTGTGAACTTTGACTTGTTTTGACGGTGGAACATTTTAAGATAGAAAAATCTTTTCATAGGAATAAAATTGAAAAGATATGACCAAAAATATTATCTAAATATATCTAATCTGCAAAACTAGACCTTTAAGAGTATTGTTATTGCTTTGTCAAGCTTTTGCTTAGTCTTCTATTTCTACTGTCATACCTTGAGAGATACCTCTATTGTGGTAGCCTACTATATACTACCCCAAACATTTGAGATTAGCCTTACGACCAATCCAAAACCCTTGATACGATATATAAAGCATATTCCAATATCAGGTATATTCCTAGGTGTACACTCTCAAGTAGATCTAAACAATCAACATTTAATTAAGTAACATAATTATATAATCATCATTTATAATAAACATAAATGGGAATATTATCCCATCAAAATATATCATGTATAACACAAAATATAAAAACATGTCCTAGGGAATCTGTAGCTAAATATAACCTAATACATTTAAATCTTGTCAAAAGAATCTACAATAATAATAATAATAATAATTCTATCAATTGCTCTTCCTCATCTCTCATATCCCAACTCCTAACACTAACCTTGGGCATAATATGCTCTAGTATGAGCCATAAGTTGTCTTACATCAAAAGACTAGAAGGGTGTAAGCTTTCAATTAGCTTAGCAAGTGATCTTTACTTAGTGCCTCTAGAATGTCCTTTACCTAACTCAAAAAGCTCTTCCTTGTTAGCCCCTTGAGGTGGTTCAAATGGTGATGCTTAGAGCTCGATGTTGGTGGTGGCATGAGTTGTTGGTTGGAGGCTTAAAAGGTCGTGGTTTAGACTTGTTGTGGTGGCTGCTTGTGGCTGTTTGGTGTAGGGGGGGGGGGGGGGGGGTGTGTGGTTTGGGGTAGGCTATGGAGGTGGTTAAAGTGGCTGTAGTTGGTGGCTTTAGCTCTAAATAAAGTAATGGCCAAGGTTGATGAGGAGGGAAGCTTTGGGTGGTGTTGGCAAGGGGAAAATAAGTAAAGAGTGATGGCTTTTCTCTTAAGGATGCAAGTTAGCATGAAGAAGGCTGATAGGGCTCAAAGTTGTTTCAAATTTTTGCAAATGGGGGTAGGAAATATTGATGTTTGAGGGGATATTTGATATGCAATTTAGAAAGTAGATTAAGGTCTTAATATGTGATCTTTCCTTTCTTACACACTAGCTTTTACTCTAAATGGTAGCTCATTCAACTTATACTCTAAGGGTTCTAAATATGTGAGTTTCTAAGCCTTTTATGGCAATTTGATGGGGCTTGACAAGGTCATTTCATATAGTAAAAAGGCATCTATAATTTTAAATAAAAGGAGTTTTCATAGGTGCATTAACTAGCTTACTTGTCACATGGATGATCTAACGTACATACCAGAATTGTTTTTCTTTTTCTTTTTCATTTATTTATTTAGTTGGTTACTCATTCATCCATTTGTTTGTTCATTTGTTCCTTTTGTTTGCTCTGAATAGAAGTTACTGACATAGTAGTTTGCTTGTTGCATTTTGAAGTTCCACTTAGGAGTTCATGGAAATGAAAATTAGTCATTTACTTAGTTAGTATTTTATTTTAATCATCTCTTTGATTTTGAGTTCTAAAATATCGAAGAGTTGAAAGTTTATAATCTGAAGAGTTTAGTTATGTTTTAAGACTATGTAAGTAGAGTTTTCTTATGATTATGAGTTTAAGTTTATTAAGAAAATTTTAAATATCTAGCTTATCGATTCTAAGGAATATCGAGACTATTCAAGCTCAACTTCAAGTCTTTAGCAAAAAATTATGAGGTTTACATATGCACTGTGACTCATACACTTTTGCTTCTATTATTATGCTTTTGCTTCTATTGCTTTTGTGCTTCTATTTACTTCCATTGCTTCTATGCTTCTACTTTTACTATGCTTCTAGTTTCATGATCCACTTTAGCTTCTACTCTTCCGTTTTTGCTTCTATTTCACATATGCTTGAATATGGTACTTGGTTTTTTTCTATAGATTTGCACTTATTGTATTACTACATTAAGCTTCTCTAACTTCTTTTCTATTGACTTCTACTCCTATGAACCTACTAGCTTCTCATTTGACTATAGGTTTTGCTATAGTTTATTAATTTTGAACAATGGTTTTACTTCTTTTGCCTCAAAGATTCTATACTTAATAAATCATCATTATAACTTAGCATGAACCTAACAATTTGTAAATTTTGAACAAGGGTTTTACTTCTTCTTATTCAAGGTTTTGCTTAGCTACACAATTAATAAAAAATCATTATAACTTGGCCCAGTATTGTTTTCATCAGAGCCTCTTAGGAGATCTTAACAAAAACGGTAGACATAATTGACACTACATTGGAATCATACAAAGTTAATTATTTAACATTCATAAATAAGTACATTGCATAGACTAAGAGCTTCTATGCTATATTGATGCACATGGCATTGCTAGTGCTAGTGTCTTGTCGAGCTAGATTATATTATGTAGGTTTATGAAAAAATAAAGCTGATTGTCATGCAACTAAAAGATAGAATCCCTTTCATGAAGTTAGACCATGTCCAAACACCCAACTAGTAACTTGGAAACCTTTAGTTTAGCCTTAGGTAAGATGGTTTATGGGATTTCTATATGCATAAACATGGGCTTAAACAAGCATTAACCAAGCTTTATAGAACTTGGTTCCAAAATCCTTATCATATTATGCTATGTCATAAATTGCAAAATGAGCAAATTAACAATCCATTCATTTCGCTTTATAGAGTAAGTGAAGATTAATTTAATAGGAATATAATAGAAACATAATAATTATTACATGTTCATTACATTATTTAGTTGATATAAAACAACTTATAGTCGTTCACTTAGGGGAAATGGTTATTCCATTCCCTCTTGATCCCTCATGAATTCCTATTGCGGTGTTTACTTTGTTCTTAACCTTGTAATAAGATTTCCATGGGGAATCTTAATTGCCCATTTCATTGAATTAGGATTCTTAACTTGGACTCACGAATCCCAATTTAGCAAAATACCCCCCATCTTAATAAACTACTGAAAACACAATACACCACCAAACCAACCTACCTACCGCCTTCACTACACCCACCTACCTACCACCACAAAAAAACCAAACTCCAGCAATCATCACCATCACCAAACTCTAGCAACACTTTTAACCCTATAGCTTATAAACACAAATCCTAAAAAACAAAGAGAAAGAGATTGAAAAACTTTGATCCTCTCTCTCATTCCCATATGATGTCTTATTTGAGCAAAAAAAAAAAAAAAAATCAATTTGAAGCCATAAAAAGAAAGTACTTGACTTACATTTTGACAATTTTTGTAATCTAATTTGTTGTGGATGAAGTTAGTTCAAAAAGCTGAAGAATAATAAAGAATTAATGCATATGGTTGTATGGAGGATATATATATATATATATATATGATGTAGAAGATGAGTGTAGTATAGTTATTATTCTTGTATTACAAGTCTATTCTTTATGTATCATTTTTATCAAATAAACAATGTAATAAGGATTATGGGCTTATTTAGTTCCAATTAATATGAATTCTATTATGTGTCTATTCATTCGTTGAAGTGAACAAGGCATCAAGAAATCAAATTCGAATAAAATCTAAACATTTATGGCTTGTTTACTTCACTAAATAGACTGAAGGGGGAATGGAATTGGAATTCCTAAAAAATGTAATAAGGATGTAATATCTATTATTTTATTTAGTTGAATTTATAAGTAACTTAAGAATATATCGTAATAAAACATTAATAAGTAAATTACTCAGTCCATCTTCTTTCTTAGGCGGTGGAGGTGGGAGCAGTTGCAGTAGGGTAGTAGCGGTAGCGGCAGTGATAGTGGCAATGGTAATGGTCGTGGTGGTCGATGTGATGATGGTGATGGTTGATGGTGGTGATGATAGTGTTGGTGGTCTTTAAATTGGGATAAGGTCATTTTTGGGAAAAATATGAAATTTTGTAAGGAATTGTGCTTCTTTGGTTAAGTAAGAAATCCTTATTACCTGATTTCAAGTAATAGGATTTTTTACGAAATTGAGATTCGGTAACATAAAACCAAATAAACACCATCAAGTAATAAGGATTGCTTATGGAATTGTGATTCGGTGACATAAAACCAAATAAACACCATAATAAAGAATAAAGGGGGAATGGAGTTTCAATTCCCCTTCCATTCCTCTCAAGTGAACAAGGCACTATTGTTTCCTTTCCATAAGAGTGGTGAAATGATGTTTACAATGATAGGAGCATTTATGGCAAATGGGCATTTGTAACAAAGATGACAAATAGACCATTGAATAGTAATTCATAGAGTTGTAAATGAGTCGAGTTGAGTTTTTGAAGGCTTAAACTCAACTTATTTAAAAGTTATCAAGCTTGAGTGGAGCCAAGCCGAGCTTTTACTAAGTTTGAAAATCCTAAGCTCTAACTCATTAATGAATCTAAAGCTTGAGTTTGTTTGTTTAGATAGATGAGTCTAAACAACCTAAATTCAAGCTTTCATTTGAATTAAAACTCAAAATTAATTCAAATTTTTTAAAATATACCTTATGTTAATATTTTTTAAATATATTATTCTTATTCATAATCTTATATTATATTTTTTTTCACATAATATGATTTTTAATATAATATATCAACTCGTGAATATGTTTAGGAGCCTACATATGAGTTGGCTTACAAGCTTGAATATGAGCTTAAACTTGGTTTATTTATATAAACAAGTTTTATTTTGAGATCAAACTCCGCTTATTTACGAATTGAATTAGAGTTGAGCCGAGCCTAACTTGATCTCAAGCTTGAGGTGGGAATATGCATTGCTATTCAATATTTTACATAATAATAATTCATATTGAATAGCAATTTAGTGTCTAAAATTCAATTAAATACTATAATAACAACTTTATCTTGAATAAGAAGGGAATTTAATGGCTATTCCACCTACCTAAACATTTAATTAGTTGTTTAAGTGATTAAATATTTAACTAAGTTGTATATCCATGCATATTATCTCATGAATAAGAATGCATAAACAATATTATATATGAGTATATAATAATAATCAAAACTTAGATCAATAGCATCTTATAACATTACTTAGCTATATGCCTAGTAATAGTGCGTTCATCATTGTAAACTTTTGAGCAAAGCATTACCTAATACATTAGTAATCATGAGTAACCTAGACATCTACATACTAAGCCATAACACTAAATTAAACAAGAAAAATCTACCAGTCTTACAACGGTTGAAGTATTACAATTATGTTGAATTGTGCATGATACTTATGAATGATAGTTTTTTATGACCACTCTACAATTATATATTTTTCTCTTAAAAATATAGAACAAATGATTGAATCATAGTTTTAAGCCTGATAGAGGAAGGGTAGAGTAAGAGACGAAATTCTTTTTTGGAGAGTTGAAAATAAGCATAGATTCAAAGATTCCTGAATATGTCTAATGATCATAAATGTCTCATTTTTTATCCTATTTTGATGTACTTTATGACATGATCATTATCCTGCATCCTATCCAAATATGGTAGCATGTCATATTAATAACAATTCCCTTAAAAGTTTCAACTCTTAAACTATAATTTTCTCAAAAACATCATTTTGTGTAAGACTATATTAATGTGATTTTAAGATCTTTATGGTCTCTAATATAATATCAAAACATGATTTAAAGATCAAAGTATTTCTCATTAGGTATACATCTACCGATATCCATTCAGGATAAAAGTTCAACTGTAGTTTATACTTATGTGATTCTACACATGATTACATCGATTTTATTTAGTCTAGGTCTTAAAACCATATATATATATATATTTAAATGGGATTTCAAAATTATAGACATGTTTGCATCTATCGTTTTATGCATCTCCACCAAAATTACTAAAAATAGGATTTTAGCTTAAAATTCTACGTTATTCACCAATTTGATCAACTCTTAATGATTTTTATGAATCTATGTATGAAACTTTGCTAGATAACTCTATGACTTACACACTAGCAAGTGAACCTAATAATTATGGTTGGAATAATGCTAAATTCACATGAATTTGTAAATTTTAACTTACAGAACTTATGCAACCTAGCTTAATGTAGCTTAACCTTACATTACATTGACAAATAAGGAGAAACTCATTTTGTACGAGCAATTTGAGCATAATTTTCTAGAATAGCATTAGATCCTTCAAAAGAAAGTCAAAATCGAGTTTCTTAAAGCTTATTCTATCATTATCCTAGCTTAGTCTAATGAACATGTTGCGATGTTGTGGTAATTTCCTGTGACTCTTCCATTAAGGAGTGGAAGTCATGAGTCATGGCTTCATTATTTGGTTTTCCTCTACGTTTAAGTAGGTCAACATGGGGATAATAATATTTAAGGTGGTTGGCTTATTGCTTCTAGGTGTTGTAATGCTATAAAGCTAGGAAATTAGGTATTTCACTTCTTTTCCTCTCTCTTATAATCATAGCTTTCCATGTTTGAGTAGGTCATAAATCTGTATATGTGATGGGTGGATTTATGACTATTTGTAAGTAGATGTGTTGTATGTTTGAGTAGATTTATGTTTACAAATGAGTAAAACCTTGCTTTATTGTCAACATATTTGCTATTGTTATGATTAAATTGTGTCTATCAGTAGACTTATGCCTATTATAAATGTGTCTTTTCATGTTGTGAGTAGATTTTCTACATGTTATGAATAGACTTATATTGTTTGTGAAAGAGGAAATGCATATTTCTTTGTTATAGTTTTACTCATGAACAATTTGGTATGTGACTCTATTACGTAATTTACTTAAAATGAAATCCTGTAGTTAGTCCTACTTCGAATATCTCCATGATATGCTTGATTATACTTTTTCTTTCCACTTAATTCTTATACCTACCTCTTGTATTAAACAATTTGTAGGCTCAAATTATATCTAATTCCTTTGCAATTCTTTAATGTTTTAGAACTACATTTTACCAATACATACATATATCATATTCTTATGTTATATTCTTATTTTGATTCTTTCCCTAAGTTTATCATTTTTCCCATATACAGCTTTTACTATCTAGATGTCAAAGTATCCCCTGTCAAACACATTTATATAACAAATTCATGCAAATTATACTTTAATTTGGTTAGTTAATCAAATGGTAATAATTAAGGTAGATTTTATTTATATTTAATCACTAGATCAATACGTATATACTCATATTAAGTGCCATGTATATTTAGTGTGCATTTATTTATTTCAAATGCAATTTTGTTCCACATTAATTATTTTATAAGCTATACAATCTATTTTATTTATCTCATTATAACTTAAAGCTTGAATATCTTATATTCATATCAAAACAAAACTTTTATAAACTTTATACTAAGAACCAAACCTTTAGAGTCTTTTGACTTAACTCTTATAGATTCATTGTAAAATTCACACTAAAATGGTAGACATTCTATCAAAAGTTCTAATTCAACCAGCTCAAGATATAAAATATCATAAAGAATTGATGGTAGATAATATAACAAAGAAAACAAACAAACAAACAAACAAAAAAAATAAATCTATCATGTGATGAATACTTACTTTATTTTTAGTCTTTCTCTAAATATTACTATAATTCACAAGTTACAAAATTGTTATTATAAATATGTATTGTGACTTATACCTTGTTAGTAGTTAAGTTAATTTTAGTCTTTCTCTAAAAATTCCTATAATTTATAAGTTACAAAATTCTTAACATATTTTGTAAATATATACCAAAAAATTTTTAATCTTCTTCTTAGTTGATTTTCGCATTTTAAGTAGTGTAATTTTGATTAAGGGTTTAAAGCCAAATTCAAAGCAAGTAAGGAAATAATGAGAGAAGGAGTGATCCAAAAGGAAAAATAGTTAGCCAAGAATTTATTACAATTGATTATAAGCAAATTTGGTCAACCATGTCAACCATAAGAAAGTATAGTTGACCACTTAATAGATGTGATATTCTGTTGTATAGGTAAACGTCAACCACTAGAGACTTATTTGGCTTAGATTTATCCCTCTTTTTTGCTTTCTACAATCTTGTTCTATGGTCTTATATATATTTTCTATGAATTGTAAGATTCAATTAATCAAGTTTTAAGGGTTTTAAGTGTCTCATAAGTTTAAGATTTTTGGGTATAAATCTAAAAATCTTAAATCCTTAATCTTTTTAATTGAATACGTCCTCAGCATTATATGAAGATTTACAAATAAGACATCATAGGAAAGGTTTTGATTATCCATTTTTGGTTCAAGTTTGAACTCAATGTTTCATTTTCCTTTCATTTCATTAAAATCTCACGAGTTATGGGGTTTCTCAAAATTTGCTTAGTTATCAATTACTCCATGGGTTGCTTTATATTGTTAGTGTAGGTAAAGGTTAGGAATTTAGGTTAGTTTTGGGTGAAAAGTTAACTTTTGCTTTAATATGGTATAGACTTTTCGATTTCACTATTATTATTTTTTTCAAAAGTTGTGATTATAATAAAAAAGATTTATTTCAACCTTCTCTTGCCAACAATTGAAAGAAGGTTTGACTTTTAAAACTAACTTGGAATGTATCATGATTTCCAAATGTCCTCCTTTTTGCCATCGCAACAATAGTTAGTTGGAATGTTTTTTAAAAGAGGACCTCAAGTATTATTTATTTTGGAAAAAAGAAGAAGAAGAAGAAGAAGAAGTCCTATGTACTTAATTCATATGGGATAGTTGGTCTTAGGCATCGTTTGATTTCTTATTAACTACCTTTCTAAATATGGTTAGTTAATACTTATTTTCATTGTAAAGGGAGTTGCATATACACATAAAAACATACGTAGATACTCACATGCACTGGTACATACACACATATTCATATACACACATATGTGGGTCCTAAAATGGTTCCTTAAGGAGTAGTAGTTAATGATCCTAAGAGAAAAAAAAAAAACTTACATTATCATACACTTTATAAAAGTGCAAGTGTACATTATTATATGAAAATTTCCTCTTTTGGCCTATAAAATGAGCATCGAAGATATTCATTTCACATTTTCTTTAAAATATATATATACCCTAGGATGGATAGATAGATATGCATGTACATATACATACGTATGTATATGCATACATATATATATTTTTATATTTATATATTTTTTATGTGTCATGCTTATTGAAGAGTATAGTTTCATGAAATTCTTTTTGCATTAGGCATATGTGTAAGTGGGTAATTGTTTCCTTAGAAGGTTGATGTTCTTTAGGTATTCTAACTCAATCACATTAGCATGTGATTAATGAGTATCATCCTAAAGATGACAAAGTAAAAAGAAGATAATTGCTTTATTGAATTAAATGGAAATTTAAGACTTATTATTAGCTAAACCATATGCATGAACATAGTGGGTAGGAGTTATGGTAATATATTGGCTCTTCGAAACAACATCATAAGTTTTTCTTATAAATTGACATATGCCTACCGTAGAAGTAGGGGTCCGATTGGAGTAGCTACATATATGCTGCGCAAGTGACATGCTGCATGAGTGACGCATTGCATGTGACTTTAAATAAGTGAAGTGAGACTATCAATGGATTTTATTGCTACTTGGCAATGAGAAGAGTTAACATAGGTAGGAGAATTGCCAATGATATACAATGGGCAATGTGGTTATAGTCACATAATTTCGAGATAATGTGTTTATTATTTGGTCTTTCCTTATTTCAATTTCAATGGCTCCTAACACTATGAGAGCATCTTGCCTTTGGTATACGGACTATAGAGTCTGGGATATAATGACCTCATTATTTTTCTTTTAGGCTTTCTCGCATATTTTGTGATATAATGACCTTGTTAAGAAGTGGCTTCGGCAATTTGAATAGTTTCCTTCCCTTGTAATGGTAGTCTTTTGTAGTTTATATACTAAAATGCCACAAAGAGCCAACTTTGTACTAGTCTTGCATATTGTTTTGTATTATTTTGAAATCTTCTCTACTTTTCATGATAATGGGGATCCATTCTAAATCTTTCTCAAATTCTTACTTTCTCTCTCACATATATATATATATATATATATTTAAAAAATTATATATATTCCACCATACATGCATACCATATCTATTTAAATACTATCATGATCATCTAATCTTGTTAAATCTTTAATCCAAACCTTCTAAATATTATTCATATCTATTTTACGTCCTCCAATACTTATCTCCCCCAATCCAGAACAGTATTGTTGATAAGTACACGTGTGACCACTAGTCTTTTTTTTTTCTTATACACTATGCTTTTGATAACTGATTTATTATTATAGTCACGTTGTGCTTTAAATAACCTACTACAAAACATTAGGATGGAGGCAACAGGAGATTAGATTCTCACAACTCTTTATCAATAGTGAGCACTTCCTATATATATATATATAAGGCATTCTACCATGCTTGTTTATAATCATAATAATTATAAGTGGTTCTGTAATTTGATTATAGGTCCATTGGTGATATTTAGAATTTAGTTGGCATTATAGGGTAGCTAGACCATTCAGTAAGGTTGATGACCTTATGAATTCTAACTACCGAATATATATATATATTATACTTTATATGAATGCCTTGCTTCTATGCTTATAATTCCTCTTTTTGTTAAGATGACTTATTATCCCAACAGCATCATGTGATGTCTTGTTAACATTCCAGCTTTTGAAATTTTCTCCTTCAATGAACTTCACATTTGCAATTTATACAAAGTTCTTTTAGAGTAATTCTAGATCAACCACCTTGTAATTAGTTGAGTATTTTTTTTTTATTTGACTGGAGAATCTATTAATTTTGCACTCTAATTGGAAAAAAGGATGAAGACCAATCCAAGTTGAAGCACAAAGGCAATAAAACTGAAGGACTTACTAGTTCATCAAGATAAATGTTCGCTACCCATCCCATGCTCTTAGGATAAGTAGTTGGACGAGACAATTTCTAAAGACACTTTTTAGGACAAAGCCAAACATTCAGACGTCTACGCAACACCTCGCATTGATGGTGGTCTCCAGTTTATCAAGCACGAATCTTGTGGTAATTTTAGAGATATCATCAGGAGAGATTCAGCATTGCACTTTAGAAATAAGAGGAGAGAGCTACCTCTCTCCATTACCCAATTCACCTGTCTAAAGGAGCCACCCTTTGGATGGGATGATTGGGTAGCATACATTGCAGAGAAGCCGAAATATATGACTTTACTAAAGAAGGCTAAAGTCCTTTGTGCTATTACCACTTCTACTCGGTTATGGTTCTTACAAACAAGTGGAATGGAAATATGGCGAGCAATCATCTTGCCTAGAGTATTCGACCCAGACGTTTATCACTTCGTAGGGGGAGATAACTCTAACATTAAAAGACGTAGCTGTACTTTTGAATCTTTACAGCTTTGGACAAGTTGACCTTGCTGCTATGACAACTTCTCATAAAGAGCATATCTTTTAGACATCCTTAATGGGTACTTTGCAAGCTACCCGTACTAAGAAGAAGAAGCCATGTTTTGTTTCTTGGCTCGCATACTTCTTTAAGGAGCAAAGGAAGGACATGCCTCAGGTTCTAGGCTTAGGTTGTAAGAAAGAGTCAATACCTTCATATCCTCTTTCTTCCTTTTCTTTTCTTTCTTTTTTTTTTCTTCTAATGTTGTAGTTGTGTCTTCTACTCATATGTTCTCTTTTTTATCTTTGCAGGTATGAACTTTTAACTTTCATCGTGTTCTGGTTTTCCCTATTTGTATTCCTTAGAGGGCTTGAGGAAGGTATTAGTTCATGATTCTTTCTCTTGGCTAATACGCATTGCCTAGGGTGAGCAACTTGCTTTAGGTCCCTTCTACTTAGGTTCATTCTATCGGCGCTTGGACCTATATCACTATGCTTTCATACATTTAAAAGGTCGATGTGTGATCATTTCACATGTAAACCTAGTATTTCTTCAACTTTTCTTTTGTGAGCGGTTTCAAAGACATTCTTCTTCTCTTGTTGTATAAGACCAACCCATCCTTACTCTTCCTAGAGTGTGGGCCTAGGTTGAGGGATTGATTGATTAGTCACTCTTGTAGCTCATTAACAGTGAGGGTGAATTCACATTCGACCCTTATGTTGAGCAAATTATAAGATTTGAAGACAGTAATAGACTTTATCCTCCTGGCTTAGATAGTGAGATTACCTTGGTGGAAAATCGAGAAAATATACTTAATTCTCAAGCCAAGTTCCTCTTATGGTGTGTTCCAAGGAGCTTACCTTTCCTTCTTGACAATAAGGACTAAGTTGGTTGCTTCTTAGAGCGAAGAGTGATGGTATACTCTCCCCATTGGGTTATGCATCAACTTGGTTTTGATTAAGGAATGCCTCGCTTACTTATTGCAACTGAGAGTTTTGAATCTTGCTTCTAGCCACTATGTCCAAATGACTTTAGGAAGATTTACCTTAAAAAACGATAGTTGTTCTTTCCTTCTATTGGTCGCTTTGGGGTTGCTTTGCCTGTATAGCTAACGCATTGGACAAATTGCCTGGATGTATTTTGGGCTTATGCTTTTGTGTCAGTAAGTAATATACTTCACGCACTTACTGTATATCGTTACGAATTCTTTTTTAAACTCTTAAGGCCCAAGTCTCAAGGTAGTGGAGATGCACAAGGAGATATTACTAAACAATCGAAATGTCTTAACAGGACAATAAGGATGAAATCTTCTTTAAAGTCTAAGAGTAGCCACCCCTTACCTCTACTAGTGGTTTTAAGACTATCCACGTTAGCATTTATTCAAGAGGTAACTTTATTAGTTGCATCATGTTATTTTTATATGTATTTATTTTATTTTTACTTTATTTCTTTTGTAAACCTCGCAAATTTAGCTATTTAAGAGTGGAATTGAACCCTAATACTGTAGATGACTTGATAAGTTATTAAAACTGAGTAAGATAAAAATTTAATAAATTATAAATTTAAAAATATTATAAGTAGTAAAAATCTTAGAAATTGATCAAAATCCTAAATCGCGTACTAAAACCTTAAATCGCATACTAAAATCCTAAATTTGATTTATGCACAATTAACCAAAATTGAACCTGAATTTGATCGAAACCCTAAAATTACAACTTTAAGCTTATAAAATAATTAAATATTACTCAATAGTGATATAATTGTAATTGATTGCAATCATCGATTAAATTGCGTAATTGTATAAAATTTTTAACGAAATTGTTACAATAACTTGTAAAAATTATAATTGTAACGGGTACCAATTAAATTGATAACTTTTCACAAAATTCAAAAATTAATTTATGATGATTATTTTTATGATTTTTTGGTTTAGAAAAATTACATATATTTATTTTTAATTTCCATTTTCTTCCTTTCTTTTTCTCTTTTTCTTTCTTTTCTTCTTCTCTCCTATTTTCCTTGACTTACACGTAAATTTCAGTTGAATAATTTTAGTAGCCCATGTGCTTAAAATTGATGTACATGTGTCACAAATTTAAGGTAGAGAGGACAAATTAATAAAGAAAGGGTCATTTCTAATTAATGCCTAATCTAATGAGATAATGATCTTATATTTTTTTTTATTATTCACTTGCTTCCAATTGCTGAATTACGTCCCAAATTTTGGAAAAAAAAAGAAAGAAATCTAGCCGAAAGATCAAAGTGAAAAACAAAAGAAAAGAAAAGCAAAGTAAAAACCAAAATAAAACCCTAAAGAATAAGGAGAAGAATAAGAAGAAAAAAGAAGAAGGAGGAGGAAAAGAAGAAGAAAAATCAAGTATAAGTAGGGAAGTAAAATTATTTTAGTAATATATATGCCTATTATATGGTATGTACATGTATATATTAAGTATTTGTATTATATTTTATTAAATATTTCATTACCTATACATGTATGTATACATAAGTAGATAATTTAAGATATATATATATATATATGTATGTATATAGGTATAATATAGGGTATATGAGCATACATATGTATATAAATAAAAATACATGAATATATGTAAGTGTACATAAGGATGTATCAAGTAAGTATTTACTATGTTTACAAAATAAATATAGATATATATATATATATATATCGTTGTACACGTGAAGAGGATTAGGTATGCATTTATGTATACAAGCTTTATTTATATATATATATATATATATATATATATAAGAATATGTATTCATATAGTATGTATAAGTATTTTGTAGTTATATATTCATATAAATACATGTAAACTATATTTGATATACATATAGGTATACATGTATGTGGCATGAATGTATATATAATATATAGTATATGTATAACATATAGTATATATATAGTATACCGAATATTAAGTAGTATCTATAATATAATAATAATTACTAAATAAAATAAATTCATAAATAAGTAAGGAGTAGATATATATATATTACCGTAAATTAGGAATTACTAATTAAAGTAAATTATAAGATTTATCAAATATAGTATAAATATATATATGTGTGTGTGTATCGTGAAATAAAAATGAATAATAAGAAAATAATAAATAATAAAAATAATAGCAATAATAATAATAACAATTGTAATAAAACTAAAAACTCAAAAATAGGAAAAAATGAGTAAAAATAGGAAAATATGTTTAAAATAATAAAACATCAATTATATGATTTAAATAATTATTAAATTATAAATATATTAAGAAAAAACTAAAATTAATATTTTATAATTTTTAAATTAAAATAATAAATTTTGTGATGTTTTTATATCACAATTCAAACTGAAAGTTATAATGTTCAAAATAGACCTCGTTACGAGAAAATACACTCGAAAACGATCAAAATGGGCTATAAGTTCATAACGATCCAAGTTAAAATGAAAAAGTTATACGCGATTTGATAAAAAGCTCGAATCAATGATTTCACGTAAATCAATAACCGATCTAAGTAAACAGTATGACTTAGCATACTAGTTTAGTTATTTAATTCTTAAACTTACTGCTTTCCATATTTTCCTAATGTTAAGTGATCTTGAGATCAAGACCGACTTACCTTTGGACTATTACAATCCCTGACATCATTTATGACCAAGTGAGTACTCCCGATGACTCTATACTTGATTTGTGCTTGTAGTTAGTGTACATGAATTAAATATTAATAACTTGATGCATGGAGGTTCGGGTTATGCATGTGACTGATATTGATTGATTACTATGCAAACTATTGTTAAATGTGATAATTGAAGATTTGGTTATATAATTGATTGTTGCATAATTTGAATGATTTGTTAATAATGTTTGACTATCTCATAAATTGACTTAATCATATTCAACTCAATTAAAATTAAACGGATCATGCATAGAGCACAAATATTGCATGTAATGTTTCAGCCGTCACCTCACGCGGTTGGTAATGAAGGGCCTTGGAGGGATGGATTCCCATATGATTTGATTAGTACAGTACAGGAGCATTAGTATAATAAGACCCTAGCCTTAGCTCGCGGGTTCTACTGGTGCCAGAGACGTTAACCGTGGGTAGCTGGGAGTCACATCTAGAGACCATCGTTGTAGGGTGTGAGCGTGGATTATGGGGGCCACCTTACCGCTAGACCTAGATATTTGTATATTATTGATTGTTGGAAATAGAAACCTGTTTTGTGAAACGAAGAATTTATATATACATTTATATATGATTAAAAACCTAGGTGCTAGAGCTTGGTTGTGATTGGTGCCAATGTATCTCCAACCCTTACTTTGGATGGCGTTAAATCTGATGTTGTATGCAGCACCAATCAAATGTATATATACTGTTTGGCATACTGCTTTTTCATGCATTCATATGTTTGGTAATAAACTGTTTGATAACTTGTTTACTGGTATAGTATGAGGGATAACTCACTAAATTCTTGTAGCTTACTCCCCAATAGTTTTCTTTTACAGGTTGTTAGATGATTGGGCATGGGTTAATAACTGAGAGTTGAGTACTAACGTCGAGATGCATAGAAGGTAAAATCTGAGGACAGACTGTATGGTTCATTTGAATTATTATATATATAATTATTAATACTACATTAAATTTTGTGACTTAGTAAGTTTGAGTTTTACAACTTTACTACCTAATCTTATTGTTTGGTTGGGGATACTGATTCTCTATGGTTCTAATAGATTGTAGCTTATCGGATATCCATAGTCACATATATGTAGTCGTAAGTTAATTAAATTAAGAATAAAAAAGTAAATAAATAAAAACTTTAGTGACTAATTGTTTAGAATCTTACAATCTCTTACTTGCAAGATCAAATCATTGGTGCACACATAATATGAAAATTTTAGATAATCCTAATAGGCCCCCCTTTAGGGTTATGACATCTTTTCTCTTGTAGGTTGAGTCAGGCTTTCCTGTTACATTCTATGAGAAGGATGATTCTACTAACTAGAGCTCTGGGGTTCGTTCGGATGATCCTGCTACATCAATGGTAACTTTAGATAATGATGAGGACTTAGTAGATTATGGTGAATCTCCATTCTAATACGAGGATATTGATGATGATAATGGAACTGAAAAGTTAAATGGTTCCCTTGAAGCACAGGACAATACTTTGTTAGTCAACGAGGCAAGTGATGGCGATATTTATGCAGATGCGTTGCTATGCTTAGGGATTCATGGAGGTAAAGTATATGCAACACCTATTGATGTCTCTCTACCCTTAGTTTCTAACTTATCTCGTAGAGACATGGTAGCAACTCCAAATGCCATGCTGAAGGAGATAATATCCTTTCATGGATTTGGCATTCCTTCTAGTCTACTGGAACCATTGGAGAGACTTTACGCTATGGACTAAGATTTTTAGAGTGAGTCTCCTATGTTGGGGACTGAGTTGGCTAATACCATGGTGAAAATGTGAGGGGAAGCTACATCACTACTTGATAAGTCTTGGAGGTCTCTATCAAATGATAAGCTACAACAACTGATTAGTTGTGTTGAAGGGGCTCATCTTTTAAAATTCAAGGTTGGTAACTTAGAGCCCATTATTGCTAAAGCTAAGAGATTATTGAGTTATCGTGTCGTTATGAGAAGCTAAAGTGAGCTGGTGACAAGGATTCAAGCCTTGCAAGGTGTTATTGAAGAGATAGATCGTAAAGTAAAATATTTACTAGGCAATACGAACCTTGAGTGCATAGTAGGTTTCGATTGCCACCCTTAGCGAGGTTTGTCTATATTCATTTGTTTTACTGATGTTCATTCTTCCCCCCTTTTTTATTGGTATTCAAGTTATTTTTAACTCTTTCAAATAGAACTTACTGATTGAATGAAATTTGATTGCTTTCCTCTTATCCTTCTGTTCTTTATTTATAATTGCTTAGTTGTATCAAATAACAAGGTTTCTTAGCTTAAAGGTGGCCTATGCCACTAAAACCTGTAGGAGTCATTGTGCACTTTAGAAGGTAGTGCCTCACTTAGTGACAACATTGTAAAAGAAATGCCATGATAGTAGGATTTGCTCCTTATGGCTTGTGAAGTCTATATCATAGTGTTGGGCATTTCACTTGCTAGTAAGAATAAGTTGAGCACATAAGATAAAATAGTCAATTGCACTTAAGTAATGATAGTAACATGTGCCAAGCATATTATCAATGGTCAAGAGGGTATCTCCCAATACTTAACCTTGTATCCCTTTCTTTTTACTTATTCATGTATTAGCCATATGCGCTAAGGAGACGTGCCTCTAACTTTGCAACAATAAGGAGACAAGAATAGAATATACAATTAAAACTGTACACTAAGGAGATAAATCTCTAACTTTGCAGCAACAACAAGGCAAAAGAAAGTAAAAGAACACAAAGAAATCGAGTAATGGAAGTTAAATGTTTCATTCATGTGAATTGAAAATATATTGTCGGATTTACAAATGAAACATTTTGATGTATTGAAAGTTAACGGGAGGGTTATTGCATCAGTTTTTGAATTAAGGAGCTTGCAATAGCCGCTGTCATGGACCTTATGAATTATAAAAGGGTCTTCCCACTTCGATGTAAACTTTGGCGCTGGAATACCTCATTGTAATGCTTTGTTGCGCGAAGTACAATGTCATCTTGCTGAAAAGATCTTTTCTTAACTAAGCGATCATAGGCAACACTAAGTCGTCTCTAGTAATATATAAGGTTGTGCTTGGTAGTGTTTCGCCTTTCTTGTAAGGCTTCAAGATCTAGCATACATAAATTGTCTACTTCTAATTCAGCATTAAGGGCTAAGTGTACAGAACGAACCAACATTCCTATAGGCATCATTGCCTTAAAACCATATACTAAAGAGAAAGGTGTCACCTGAATAGGACCTTACTTAGAAGTTCTGTAAGCTCATAATACCAACAGTAGTTTGTCATTCCACTCTGTAGACACCTAATTTTTGCGCCTCCCCCCCCTTTTTTATTTTTCAAATTAGGTTATAGAGTCGTAAATTAGAAAATTTTTTTTTAAAAAAATAGAAAATTAAAGAAAGCAAAAAAAAAAAAAAATGATGAAAGTGAGAAAAAATAGGAATTCTAGAAAAATATAAAAAAATAGGAAAATAGGAAAAAAAACATAAAAAATAAGAAATTTAGAAAAAAATACAAAAAAATAAGAAATTTGAAAAGTCATAAAATAAAATAGGGAATTTAGAAAACAATAAATTTTTAGGTTGTTTAAATAGAATATAATTTTAATTTAAATAGTTTTAAATAAAAGGCTGTTGAGTTTAAGCTTAGATTTAAATCTAGCTCAAGCTGATCTAGTCCATATGTGCAATTAATTACACATATGAATAAAGAAAAACCAATAGCTCAGTTGGATAAGCACTTAGACTTGACATTGCATATGACTTAGAGATCTTAGGTTCAATCCATGGAAGGTGCAAAATGTATCTTTTATTTTCTTTTCTTACTTTATCGTCATGTCATTACCATATCATAGGCCATGTTGTCGCCACGTTATTTGTCAACTCACTTCTAAGTGTGGAAGACACACTCTGATACACTCCGGCACATTCATATACGCGTAGCTACGTATTTGGCACCACATATTGTCTAAGTTTGTCCAATCCAAAAATGGAAGAAAATCATATTGCATTTAATTTTTTTCATTCTTAATACGATCATGACACCTATAAATAAGGGTTTACTCTTCATTTTCAAAACACAACAAAAACTTCGAAACACTTTAGAAAAACAAAAATCGAAGTTTCCTCTCTCTAGTATGATTCCTCTCTCTATAGAATAACATTCCTTACAGTGTTTTTACGAAAACCACCACCATGGGATTTCTCGAGCCGACCAAGCCAACTCTAAGCCGATCAAAGCCGAAGTGAGTCGATCCAAGCCGAAGTGAGCCGATCCAAGTCGAAGTGAGCCGATCCAAGCCGAAGTGAGCCGATCGAGCCAATCCTGATCCAAGTCGAAGTGAGTCGATCTAAGTTATTCGAGCTAATCTGCGTCGACCTAGTTTTTCTTTTTTATTTATTTATTTATTTGTAAATGTTATAAATGAGAAAAAGAAAAAACAAAAGAAAAAGAATGAAAAAAAAAAGAAAGAGAAGAAAAAAGAAAAAGAAAAAAAAAGAGAGAAAAGAAGTAATCTATTTATTTATAGAAATAGATAGAATGAGTATAAAAAAATAATAAAAATAAATAAATAGGTTAGTAAAATAAAATCGTTCTAACACTTAGAAAAATTGAGTTTTCTAAAAATAAATGAAAATAAATAAATCAATTTTCAAATTAGAATCATTTAGAATTTCCAAAAATAAACTCCAACTTAGGACCCCTTATAATCTTTTCTCAAATCAACTTAAAATGGGTAAAAACGTAAACCCGGCAATTTTTCCAAAGTTAAAATCAATCAACCCGTTATATTTTCATTAAAAGAAGTATGTGCGTCTAATCCCGAATAGCGGGTACGTAGACACTCGTACGCAAGTATGGGGTGATTTAAAATATGGAAATTTTTATTTTTTCCATTTTTAGATATTTATGTAAATTAATCAATTTAGTTGCATGTATCATAATTAGATGTTTTTAGAAATTAAAAAAGATATATTTAAAAAGCGAAGTTAAATTCGGAAAATTAAAAAGTGGTACCCGTTTAGGGTTTAATAAATTAGCCTCCAGACCTAAATCTTTAGTTTTCAAAAAAGCCATTTTACAAATTGGTTTTTTAATCGATAGACCGGTAACTAAGTTATAACCAATTCACCCAATTAGTTATAACTTAACTCCTTTTCCCAACTCTGGTCTGGTGGCTACTCTAAATTTTTTCAAGTTGGAAAAAATGAGCTTCTTTAAACCCTAGTCGAGGGTCAATATTAAACGGGTAAGGTTTAGTATTTATCGGGAGGGTGAAAAACCAGGCTCGACACATTCTTTATGATTTTTGTAAACTATTTGATTGAGGACCTTCAGGAGAGTCTTATTTGTTGCCTTTACTTAGTTGTTTCCCTTTGGATAGTATGGTGTAGATTTTACATAATCGATATTGTAAGAAGTTAGCAGCTGTTGTATATGTGAGTTGATGAAGGGGGTGCCATTATTTGAAATGACACGCTTCGAGATTCCAAAATGGAAAATAATATGCTCCTTTATGAAATTTGCTACGGCAGGTCTTGTTACATTCTTGAGAGGGATCACTTCAACCTACTTAGTGAAACATTTAGTTCCAATGAGGATCCATATGCACCTTCTAGATGGTGAGTGTATTGGACTAATTAAGTCAAATGCTCGAGTATGGATCGGCCATGGAGTAGTCAAGCTATGCAATGTAATCGCAAAAGCATGGATTGCATCACCATTTTGTTATCATGCGACACACTTCTTAGCAAAATTGAATGCATCATTTTCTATGGTAGGCTAATAGTATCCCATATTAAGTAGGTGGTGGTATAACTTTCTTTGCCCTTGATGTTCTTTACATCAAATTGCACTTGCCGCTCTCCATCTAGTTTTGCTCTCATAGAGTCTTCATGGGACTCTACAAGGATTGTATTTGCGACAGGAGCTCCTTGTGATGGGAATCAGGTTACTAGACCATTGACTCGCAGCCGAGCTTGAGGACTAAAGGGACTAGCAAGGCAGATTCTCTTGTTCCAGTCAACTCCTACCGAAGTCGAGTATCTCTTTATTAAGCAACTTTGCATGATGAGCCGCATGACTTCTCATCTCTCAGAGATTGTGTGTCGAATGCCAGAATGTCGAGATACCTACCAAACTATGCACGCCTGCTCACTTAAGCTAGAGCCAACCACTTATTTGACATCACTCTTGTCGAGAGATTAAGAGAGAGAGACTTCAGACTGATACAACCACCCTTATTCGGACAAACCATTGGACCATACTCTTTTGTCTACATCCTTTAACGGTATCACCAATACATTTTTGCCACATGTATAGGAGGCCGTATAGAATTTGTTACACTAATGATTATTTTTCTTAAATATTTATTTTTACCCTTTTATATTCTTATACATTACTTCTTAAGAGTAATGCCCTTTTTACCTTTTCCATTTTTAAGCATGTTGCCTTAAATTCTCGAGTATAAATACCCCTTATACTTGTAGTTGTAAAGAGGATTGAACATTAATACACTTGACATTTGTTTCTTGTAAACATTACTATATTCGTTTCACTCTTATTCTAACCCTTAAGTAAGGTTAGGTAGCAAGCAACCTCATCAGACCATCTTGTGCATCATATTGAGTTATGCTGTGAGTCCTTGGAAGTTCTATTAGTGCGTCATATCCATTAGAGTTATTTGTAGGTTTTTTTTTTTTTTGCTTATTATTTCACTCACATTTTTCCTTTCATGCATTCCCCATCAATTTTTTTTTCAAGCTTTCGGCAAGCTTGGATCCATTCAGCGACTAGCTTTGTCTGTTCTTAGTCACGGTCTGCAACATCCTTATGTCATAGGAAATTGAATTAAAAGGTCTGCCAAAGCTTGAGACTTAATAGCCTTAGGTGGCACAACTATGATGTCAAGATTTGATAGGAGGAGTAACCATTTTGCAGCCCTTCTTGAAAGAGTTGGTCATGACAATAAGTATTTTAATGGATTTGATTGAATGACAAGATTAACCTTATGAGCTAGAAAATAATGGCATAGCATTTACATGACGAATACCAGCATAAGGCATTGCTTTTCGCAAGCTGAGTATTTCACTTCACTTCCTTAGAGTGACTGACTTAGGTAGTAGATCGGTCATTTACTACCATCTAATTTTTGAGCTAGCAAAGCCTTAATAGACTTATCAATGGCTGTTAAATAAAGAATCCTTGGCGACCCTTTAACTGGTATTATTATCATTGCTGGGGAGGTAACTATCTCCTTGATCTTCTATATAGCTTCTTCATGAGGTTGCCTCTATTTAAATGGGGTTCCCTTTTTCATGAGCTGTTGTAATAGGTGAAAAATTTTTGCCAGTGCAAGGATGAATCATTTAATATAGGAGACTTTGCCCATGAAGGTCTTTAATTCCCTTGAATTAGTAGGTAAGGGCATGGAACGTATAGCTTGCACTTTTGTTAAATCTACATCAATTCCTTTTCTATGAATAACAAATCTAAGGAATTTAGAAGAAGCTACCCTAAAGACATACTTTAAGAGATTCATATGCAATATATATAGATGACATCGTTTAAAGAACCTCCGTAGATGAGTCAAGTGATCAGGCGCCTGTCTTGACTTAACAACTATGTCATCAACATAATCTTCCATGAAGTCTTGCTTCACGTTATGAAATATGGTAGTCATTACACTTTGGTAGGTAGCTTCTGCATTCTTAGGTCTAAATGGCATAACTGTATAGTAGAAGTTTCCCACTGGTATTCTGAAAGTAGTGCATTTAGCATCTCTAAGAGCCATCTTTATTTGGTTATAGTCACTAAAGCCATCTATAAATGAGAATAATTCATGTCTAGCTGTGGCGTTTGTCACGTCCCAAAGCGGTAGAGTCGTAACAGTCTCGCCGTGCAAACTATTCTAAGATAAAAGTTAGCCTTACAATTGTTATCTTAGACTTGATCTATATAAGGCGTCTATGATTAACCCACTTTGAGGTAAACAGTTCATAATTTAAATAAGTCATTTACTTAAAAAAGTAAGAAAATATATATACATACTAGAATTCAGTTATTACAATTAATGTTTATAAAGTTTCACTATAATCTATTTCCTAGTTAATGCATTATTCATAAATGAAAAATTTTAAAATAAGGGCTTAGACCTTAAAAATATATATCTGTTTTTCAAACGTTTTTCCTCACTCCCTAAAATTCAGCAATTGCTAACTTCAAGGTAGTTATAAGCTGCTTCTTAGCTAGCACCTGCAATGACGTTTATAGGGATGTGAGCAACCACAGCTTAGTTGAGGTAGAGACTTAAACTATATAACAAACACAAACAGGGTTATTAAACAAATCATTAGGTGTAATTTATGTTCAAACAAATGCCATCGCACTACATTGTTTGGCCCGTTGTGAGATTTGAGAAATTATACTCACTTTAATCCGGGTTGAGGAGTTTCTGTTAATGTAACAGTTCACCACCAAACCCAAGCTTATGCAATGAAGATATTACTTTTCCCGTGACTACCTTCGAACCATTGACTTCACCCTTACTATGAGCTCCTCTCCTATCACTTAGTTTGACTAAGGATAAAGATGGGACCAATTATGCCATCCAGCGTTATTCTTTTCGAAAGGATCGGTATTTGGCTGGAGAATACTAATGTTCCCCTAATGGGTTGCTATGCACGTTTGGTTTACGATTACAAGTCATAAATTTGATTAGGTTCAATTTAAGGTGATCAATAGTTCCATACAATTCATACAAATACAAGTCAGATAGCAAATCAGCATAATAATCAGCAGCTCAAAATAAGTACGTGCATACAACCAACTATCTAACAAGCATAATCAAATATAGCTCAAGCCTCTAAGTACTATAAATTAGTACTCCAAAATACGGTAAAGTATTAAACCCAACTTACTTGGACTCTTCGCTTGCTTACTCGAGGTCCGACTCACTCAGGTCATCGCCGATAATGCCTATAATACAAATGTGGTTTCAGTTTTCCATATAATTATTATAGATTAGTTTTATCCTATAACGCTTATTATTATGTTTTGTTTAGGGTTTAATATACCTAATTATCTAGGTTTTTAAATCTTTTATAATTCTTCTTGAATCATGTTAAGTTCAGTTTCAGTTTTCACATCAATTTTTAAATTAGGTTTTTAACTTAATTTTTTGTTAGAGATTTATACGTATACCCTAAGAAATCATTTCGACCCATAATGTGAAATTAATCACATTATTTTCAGATATTCTAAATATCATTTTTAGTCTTTAACTAATGTTTTAGTTTGTACGGTACACTCGAATCCTAATTTAATTACCGAATTCACCCCTGTTAAGAGAAAATTTTACATTTTTTATATGATTATCCTAATTTAAGTTTCTTATCAGATTTATTATATATTCTTATTATTATCATAATATCATTTCTAACCAATATTTTCCTAATTATTAATTTCTTATACTTTCATGTTACACATTATCATCTAATGTGTACATAATGTACACATCTAACATTCCCATAACTTCAAATATCATCTCTCGGCATCAAACAATATTTTAAATATCTAAATTCATCCCAAATCAAATTTTGAACCTAATTATCCTAAATTACCAAATTAACTTAAAATTTATCATTTTTACCTATAATATATTTATTACATAATATCCTAATAATTACATCTAACACTCCAAAAGCTACAAATAGAATATTATATTAGATTTTAACATCCTAAAACATATAATCGTACATTAAATTAGTAATTACCCATTTAATTACTTAATAAACCCTAAATTACCCATTTTATCCATCATTTTAAGGCCTAAAAATTATCTAAAAATCTTGAAAATTAATTTTTGAAAAAGAGCTTCATAACGCCATTCTATAACCCCCAAGTAACTTACAAAAAAATTTTAGACTCAAAACTATACTCCTAAAGTCATTTATTTTTAAATCGAAATATACTCGGTTTTGCATGATTTCTTAAGGATTATATATCACAAGACATATTTTCATCAAAATAATATTTTTCATAAAAAACTAAATACAAAAATATTCTAGAATAACAAGTTTTGTAGTTTTCCAACTAATTTTGATATTTTTAACAATATAAGAAAAATCGAGTAAAAATCGGAACTCACCAGAATTGGTGGCCATGGGTGTGTTAGCCCATCTAGGTGCTACTACCGCTGTGTGGTGGTGGTAGCTATCCACTTCCAAATGCTCGTTGGGTTTAAGTTCTCCTTAAAAGCCTCAATTATACAATTTTTTGTAATTTTTTTAAAAACCCTAATTTCCTCTTAATTTCACCTCTCTATAAGTTTCTACAATTTTAGACATCCAAAATGAGCTTCTAAAATTTTTTGACTATTTATAGAGGCATAAAGCAATTTTGATGTATTAAATTGAGATGACATTAACCTTATCCTTTTCCAAAGTAGCTTTTTTGTTGTTTTAATTTAATTGGTTGATTTTCTTTCTTCCTTCTCAGCATACTACGCCTCTCTTCTAGACATTTCCACATTTTTTTTCTATTTTTTCTTTAATTATTTAGTATTATTTTAGCATATTTCACGTATTTTAAGTAATTACGCTTATTTATACCTACATGTAAATACATATATGGTATAAATAAATACTCCTCAATATTATTTAAGTTATGTTATGATTTTTCGTATGTATATAATTTATCTCTAACGGTTTGTTAGTTATCGGAATGCATTTTACATATTTTCGATTAATAACAGGTAATATACTTAAAATTTGAAGATTTTATATTCTCTTATTTTATTACTTATTTTCTTAAATTTGAACTTATAAAATTAGTTTTACTAATAATTTTAGTTTTGTTGTAAAATTTGTGTTAGATCGAACAATTTGCTCGATCGTCCTAAATTCTACGAACCAAATCTTGAATACCTGATTGTGGGTCTTACAGCATCCACTAATGTCTCAATATTTGGTAGTGGAAAATTATCCTTTAGGCAAACCTTATTAAGATCACGGAAGTCCATGCAAACGCGTATCTGTCCACAATATTGGCTAACCAGATAGGATGTTCAATTGGCTTGATGAAGTCGACATGTAATAACTTTTCAATCTCTTCTTTTATTTGTACTTCAATTTTAAGATGAAAGATTCGCTGACCATACTTTACTGGCCTAACCTTAGGCACGATGTTTAATCTATGCAACACTAGACTAGGGTTTAATTCTGGCATTTCATCATATGTCCAAGCAAATGCGTCCTTGTATTCCTTCAACAACTCTACTAAGTGGACCTTAATTTCTTGTAACAAGCTCTTACTAATGCAAATAGGTTACAAAGACTCCCTTAGTCCTGCCAGGTCTAATTCCTCAATCTCTTCGACTTGAGGTTTTATTTGGCTTTGCATTTGAGGAGGGGTAAGATGGGTTTCTTATACTGGTATGGGATATGAGGAAGACATAAAAGCCTCCTCAGATTTCAAAAATCGTCATAAGCAATATACCCTTTACCCATCTTCCCTGATAAAACTTTTTATGGCTTCATCTTTTCTTTGCTTCTTCTTGCCCTCACGGGAGCCTTGCATTCTCCTCTTCTTTTTTTGTTTATCTTAGGTCTCTTCCCATATAGGCAATGGTGTGCTGAAGGGTTTAGCAATGACAATCTCTTTATCTTCAGTATACTCCTCAAAGAACCTTGCGTTGGCTAGATAAGACTCATTATGTTTAAACGGGTTCTTCATAGCTGGAATTAAGACATCTTTACCCTTACAATGGCCCTTAATGCATTGTTGCCATGTTGAGGGTATGAGGTTATGATCATGCAACTACTTCCTCTTAACTAGAAGATGGTAGGATACGAGTGCGTCGATCACGTAGAATTGTGTGGATCCTCGTACGGGTTTAACTTTAAAGTCCACATTAACATACTCTATTGTGTTTGTAGTTGTTTCAATAAAGCTATTGCTGTAATAGATTGCTTCACTAAGCGTTGGTTGTCTATCTTTGTGGCCTTGAATGTAAACATTAGCATAATGTTTATGGAAGAGACATTGTCAATGATTTAGAGAACTCTCTAAGTTTTAAGTCATCATCAAGCCTATAAGGCTTTAAGGTTTTAATAAACTTTAAGAGGTGTTCATTTATACTTCCCTTTTTGCCATTGAATAACATGAATTTAGGACTTACATAGTCCTTAGGATATGGCTTTGTTACGATGTGTTGGTGATAGGGGAGTTTCAACTCTGGTACTCTTATAGACGATCTAACTTGTATTTCTTTCATATAAATGTCCAAGTCTTCCTTTGTGATAAAGAAAATCTTTGGAACAAAAGTTGTCAATTTAGGTAGCAAAACAAAGGCAAGATTGGGATGAGAAGTAGATCCTCTTAAGATTGGGATGGTGAGATTGGATGAAGGAGCAAGCACCCATAAAGACAAAGAGTTGCTTAAATGAACTCTTACATTCTCCGGTGCAGGAGTTGGTTATCTCTGGCGGGGGGTGGGGGGGTTGGTTTCATCACCTTATCCTTGATGGAGATCCTCCTCAATAACTAGAGGATTAATTGGCTAAGTCAAGGTGGTAGCGCCTAGCTGTGCAATAACCATAGCAGCGGTGGCAACCATTTTAGTAAGGATGAGTTGGAACATAGCTATGAACTGGTTTAAGGCCCTCGTGGCTTCCTACATTGTCCGCATTGTCTATATAGGATCTAGAAGAGCCTCAGACATCGAATGGTCTTGGCTAGTATTATTAGGCAATGGGAGTGGAATCTACTTAGTAAGCTCCACAGTAATGCTGAGCTTTTAAGATGTGGTATTAAACGTACCAGTTGCTTTCTTCTTGGGAGGTACCACGTCTCTACAATCACTCTTCCTTAATAGAGTTACCAAAAATATAGAAGTAGGGGTTTAATTAGAGTAGCCATATGTGTGCTGCATAAGTGATGCGTTATACATGACTTTAAAGAAATGAAGCGAGACTATCACTTGAAGAAATGATTAGGTAAGAACAAGATAGGGAGGTGGAACAGATAGTTTCAATGTCTTAAATGCATAAGTGACGGACAAGATAACCTTAGAGAACTTTAGGCATTCAGCTTGTAGCTTAAGTGAATAAGATTAATTCTTTGTCCGAACAATATTTGATCTTAGAGAATAGAGTTTTTATAATGGAATACCGTTTCTTCAATCTCTCTAAGAATTCTAAATGAGAAGAAAATACTGGGTATTTATATGCTATTGGGCAAGATAGCATCCGTCAAATCATTTCGGTGATCAATGGATGAGATGGAGCCTGTTTAATTCATGGTTATCTAGAATGAGCCAGCTAATGGGTTTAAAGCCAGCAACCTTTCTTAGTGCATGAACTTGTTTGAGAAAGATTGGAGGCGGACGGATTGGTTCAATGATTTTTATTTCGAGTCCATCAAGCTAAATCTCTTTAAATCATCCCAATATATACTGTACTCTTTCAGTACTGTCATCTTACTTAAGGAGTGAAGCCTAAATAAATTATAAGCTTAACCCAATAACTAATATAATAATTTTTAACCATGTATACCCACTGTCTACTTTAATTTGGTACCGATATATATTGGGTTTATGTTGGCACATGGTTTGCTTGGTTGTTTTTATTAAACCTTATATCTCCTTATGATTCATTTTACTTTTTAAGGGGAAACCTCTTTGTGTCCTGTGAAATGCAAATGAAGAAATGGTCATCACTTGGGGAATATATATATATATATATATATATATATATTTATATATATGTACATCCACAAATAAAGAAAAGAGAATGGTAAAAGTTTTACTTAATATTATGTTTTTACTATTGCATTTTCAAGTTTACTATGATCGAAATTTTATGATATTAGGAACTTGCAGTTAAGTATTAGATATAGTCTTTAATTTAAGGACATTAGTGGGACTGCTTCCCATGAACTTGACTAAGTTAGAGTTCTTGGGTGGTGGTCCACTCCAAAAGATAGATGGCTCAATTGATTCACTTAAAATATAGAGGACATAGTTAAAGTTTAATATGGATATAGAGGACTTATATGATCATTTAAAGTACAAAGGATTTAATTGAAATTTGGAATAAATATAAGGGAATATTCCTACATAGTTAGACAAGAATTTTATGTGCATGCCTTTGGCTTTTGGACGCCGTAGGAAGCACCTTGAGCATAAGAGCATGAGGACATGATGGATTGTTTCTCGTCCTTGCATCTCATGTTGATGTCTTTGAGGATAATATTCTTGCACGGCACTGCACTACTGCATATAAATTCCACGGCAATTTCGGACGCTGATATGCCCCATATGTTGCTATACGATACCTTTTCGATACTTACGTGCGACACCTATATAGACATATATTAAAGGAGTTATAAGTTTAGATTATGGTATCAAGAAATCACGAGAATATTTAATATGTGCAAGAAGGATATGGTATGTGATAAAAAATTAAAGTAATATTAATATATATTAAATGCAATCCACGGAATTAGATACTCAGTTTCCGTTGTTAATAGTATCCATATTATTTCTTCTCTCTTGTTTTTATTTTTTTTTAAAATTTAAGTCTAATAAAACCCCTATGTATTTATTTTTTATTTTTTAAATTTAAGTCAAATAAAACTCCTATGTATTTAGTTAAAGAAGAAAATAAAAAAAAAAAACTTTTATAGGGAGGACAAAAGGTTTAGTATAGTGAATTTGAGAAATGGGACTACTTTCAAGGAATGAGGGAGTAAGTTAAATTAATAAATTCCATCCCATGTTGATAGCAATTATATAATCATACATCTCTAGATTTTAGAGGTTTGTTTTGTTTCATTAGTTCACCTCTTATATTTAGTCTATATATTAGGAGTGAGTGGATATCGGATAGATAAGGTATGAGGCCTATTCATACCGGACCCTATAAATATAGGTTTTTAAGTTTTTGTACCCGAAATTTACCTTGTAGCACTTGCAAACTACCCTATACCGTGTACCTTGCAAATTTTATAGAATATAGGGTACCATGTAGATTCTATAATATATTTTTTTTATTTTCCTTCAAAATTTTATATTAGATGCATAATTAATATTAAGATTATAACTATACTATTGGTAAATGTGTGAGTAATAATTAGTATAGGTTATAACACATCTTAAGTTGAGGCAATATAGAATTTTGGTAAGAAAAATAGAGAATATTTTTGTTGTTGGAAATATTTAAACCTCCGATTAGGTCATGCTTAAATTTCTTTTCTCCTTTTTCTTTAAATTATCAAAATAAAATTTTAATCAAATCATAAGATTATTATACATAGAATGTAAAAATCACGTGTAAGTAATTCTAATATAATATATTGAATAATAAGTTAAAAGCTGAGATAATTTAAGACCTCATTAGTTTATAGTTAATAAAAGAGGAATGGGGATGCCAAAAAAAAAAAAAGGTAAAAGAAGAGAGGGTTTTTTTACTAAAGAAGAAGAAGAAGATGATGAGAGAGGGATTAGATACTAGACAAGAGTTATGTATAGTCTTAGGGTATTATTATGAGTTGGATTTTTATTGTTACTTTTTAAAAATTAAAATAAAAAAAATAATAGTATTAATTTTTTATTTATTAACATTATTTAATTATTATTACACAATAGGTTTAATGTGATATAGAACCTATACCCTATATATATTGGAGTACAGGTTTTAGAGTAGGACATGATACCTTAACTTTATATTTGTATTTTATTTTATGAGAGTAGATTTTAAAAAATTATTATTTGTAACTTATCATGTGACTTTTATTACTCATCCGAAACCTACTTAATGGAATAAGATTCGAGTGGATATCCTATATAAAGTTATTTGCTTACTCTTATTATATACTATCTATATTTGTTTTACGTATATTTCATATCATTTATGTAAGTCTATAATTTTATTTATTTATTTATTTTTTGTGATATCTTAACCATTCAAGCAACCCGTTCCAAGAAAATTCCCCAAAACTAATATGCCAAGAAGACCCTTAATATCGTGGTGGAAAATATAAGGTGAAGCAAAAAGAAAATTGAAGAATGGTTAAAATTTATTACCTGTCCTTTTTGGCATTTACCACTGGGACAATATTGCTGATCGATAATGATGGGATTTTGGGAATTCTCCATGATTATATCTTCATATGTAATATTGTAAACCTTCAACTTGATGGGAGATTCCCACGTTTTGATCCTCAAGCCATTCTGAGTACTAGTGAGAGTGCAGTTCTTGACGACAAGCCCATTCAAACCCTTTTCATCAGGCGAGTTTCCTAAGCTCCCCACACTGATGCCATGGCCAGGGCCGCATTGGACTCCCTCAATGCGTGTATCCTGCATACCCGACAGTAGCCCAACACAGTCGTCTCCGGTGGCGATCGCGGAGTTTAGGATCGTGACCTTGTTAGAACTGCCCATACTGATGCCATCGGTGTTGGGACTCTCACCAGGGGCTTTCAGGTTTAGATGTTGTAAGGTGACATTTCTGCAACCAAAGATGTGTATGTGCCCGCTTCTACTGTCTATTGATGTTATATGGTGGATAATCGAATCATTGAGGAAGCTGAAGATCAGTGTCTGCAAGTCTGTTATTAAGTAATTTCGCCTATTTTGCTAGATAAAATAATAGAAGGGAACTTTTGTGCCACATGCCATTTCATACATTTGTTTTGTAAAATGTGAAAATAGTATTAAAATGTTGCATAATATCATAATACTAGGAGTGTCAAATTTCTACCCCTAATAGCTATAGTAAGTAAATTATCACTTCTTATGGTAACTAATATCACCAAAATACTTAAAATTTATCCACTTAATTCTAGATTTTCATCAACTTAACTCTCATTAAGTAAATTTGAGAAAATCTTAGAAATATCTGCTAACTTATTTCCTTTTTACTATGATGTTTTCTTACATGGTATATATCATCACATCTAAATACACCAGACTATAAGAATATTTTCTATAGTGCTAAAGGGGATATGGATAGTGTTGATACTACATCTCTCAAAATTTAATTTCTTACAAATATGTTTCTTCAATTTCTGTTCAACCCAGGAGTATACCTCTTATCTCACAAATAGTTAAATGCAAATTTTAAGAAATTAGTAAATTTTCTTCACTTTGGTAGTCTTTACTTTCCTGTACATCTTGTTCTCTACTTTAAATAAGATGGCTAGTTTCAAGCAAATTAGAATGCAGAAAACGAAAAGGTTTTAAATTTTTGTGGTTATATTTAATCTCTTTTATTTCATCTAAGCTTTGTATATATGACTTGGAATGCATAAGTTCAGTTTTTTACGGTACTGATTAAACCTATCATTACTCAAATTGAAGTTATTCGATGGAGAAAAGGAATAGAAGGTAGAATCTGATATACCCAATATTTACGTGCATCTTCCATTGATTTTTTATCGCACAGAATATTACTATTAGGAATGGTGTACTCATGAGATAAGACCGCTCATCGGTATTGTTTCCTATTTATCGAGAAGTCACTGAAAGATGCACTAATTTACGTACGACTTGTACTACCTAATATTTAGTTCGGATAGGATAGTTGGGCCGGCACAAAATTAAAAGCAAGAACTTACAATTGGTAGTTTTGGGCATGGACCCTTGCTACAGTTGTTATATGGCCGATTTGTCATTGAAAGCCCTTATAATCCCTCTCATGTCGAACCTACATACTTACGTAAGACATTGCTTTCTCCTATTTATAAATAGCCTAATAAATGTCTTTAATGAATGAATAAAGTTTAAGTGATGCACGATGAAATTATAAGTAATTTGGTCTAATTATTATGGTTGATTATTTGTCACCCACTTTTGGCTAAAAATACGAAAAGGGAAAAAATTTATCATGTATAACCTGGGTATTGTCGGTTTTTCCATCAGCAATTGCACCAAATGCCCTCACATCAAAAACCTTGAATTGTTGGGCTCTCAAGAGAGCAAACAGCTCTGTCAACAGGGAAATCATTGTAAAGAAAAGAATTTTGAAAGAAAACCTCGAAACCATTTTTGCCACATTAATTTTTGGTGCATTTTGCTTCATCATGAACAAGTCAAAAAATATATAGAGTTTGTAGATGTATAACAGTATATAATCCATTAATTAGCAAAAGTCTGGAATCTTCCCTTTTTTTTTTTAAGTGGTCAATCGTTTGCTAAAATTTTTCAACCGAAGAAGATTATTTTCATGCAACCGTGATGTACAATTGTCACGTGTATTCGGGAGTTAAGTCCCACTTCGTGATTGTAATTTCAAGTGTCAAGCGTAGCTAATTTTCAGTCGGTCAAAATTTGTTTACAAACCAACTTCACCAATTTTCAACAAATATCACAGCCTTGATTTCAACTCATCAGTAAGTTCTTGTTAACTTCCTCCCCATAGTAAGGTTTGTTATTGATATAAGTCAAAGAGTTGCAATGTCATTGAATTTACTCAATTAGCGGGTCGATGTCACCCATCATATTATATTAACGTTTCTCAGTTTCTTAACCGTAAGGTCATTATGATCAAAAGCTTTAATTCTAAGTTAGAACTCTAATTGGGTCAAGGTTCGTACCGTTTCCAGCGATCTAGATTCCACGTAGCGGTCAAGTACCACTGGCACGATCGCTCCCATGAACTGAGCTAATATAAGCTAGAGTTCTCTAGTGGCCGGGTGCTTCAAAATAAAGATGAGTTAGTCGATTCACTTAAAATATAACCCTTAATTAAAGTTCAACACGAACTTAGAGTTCTTAAGTGATTCATATAGAGCATAGAGGATTTAATTGAATTTTAGTACAAATATGGAGGAGTTCCAATATACTTATTTTGGCGATTTTATATGCACGCCTTTAGCTTTTGGTCACCGTAACAAGTACCTTGAATAAAAGAGCAAGATGATTTAATAGACTATTTCCCATCCTTGCGTCTTATATCGATGACTTTGAGAATGATATTGCTACTGCATTTAAATTCCATTACCATTTTTGACGCTGATGTCCCCCATAAGTTGTTATATGATACTTTTTTTTTCCCCGATACTTACATGCGATGCCTATATAAACAAACATACATCGGAGTAATAAATTTAGAGTATGTTATCATGTGCAATAAAGGATAAGACATGTGATGAAAAATGAAAGTACTATTCATTTAAATTGGATGTTGTATAATATATGTTCGAATATTTCTTTTTCTAAGACTTTTATGTTTGTATTAGTAACTGTTGTATCGGCATTGTGGGTGTTAAAAAAATAAAAATAATTTAAATAACTTCTCATAACTTCCTAGTACTCCATTTTTCCAAATAACCTCCACATATCCTATCTCTCCAAATAACTTCTTTATATCCACTTATCCAAATACTAATCTTATAACTTCTCTGTAATTTTTTTTAATTTATCAATTATAATGATAAGATACCAAACTAAAACCAGCTGCTTTATATATATAGATGTAAATAATAAAAAAAAAAAACAAAATAAAGTCACAATATATCTCGAGTCCTCTAAATTTTAAGTCTAAACCAAGTTATTTAGCTCTAATCATAGAAGTAAATATTTGCAGATATTTAAATGTTTTTCCCATATTCATCAATTAATCCGAATATATTACATACTTGAATTGCTTGCACAGGTTTTAAAGCTAAGTCTTTTCACTTGCTTAAGACCATTATTTCCTACCTCTCTCCTATTATACTCTTGCTATTTTAAAAGGAAAAAAAAAAAAAAAAATTTGTCATGGACTATGGGTGAGTATATCAAGGGTGGAGGTAGTGGTAGTGTTGGTGCTAATAGGGATGTTGTTTGTCATATTTTATACTTAATCTCCCCTCCTCTAAAAAAAAAAAATAAAATTATTTGGCTTTCACACAAAAATGGCTCATTTGTTTCAATTTAATTACATGGGATCCAAATAACATAAAATGTTAGTAGCTATAACTAGCTATACAAAATAATTTCTACTATGCCTTTACTGGCCTCCTTACGTAGGACGTCAATTTACTTAAAATCATTTGTAACGCTATATTATTGCTCTGAATAGATTATATGTTTTTTGTCTTTTAATAAATTTATTTATTTATGATATATAGGATTTTTATATGAGGTAAGTATATAGCTTACTTTGAATTTCGAAAGATAGGCCAAACATTTAGATGACTTCTTTCTAATAAAGTTAGTGAGAAGAAGAGTGTTTTAGAAAGCCATAAACAGAGAATACACAATAATTTATTTATGAGAAGGCTTAGTTTGCCTTGTGTTTATGTCTTCATTCCCTTTTATAGGGGAAATTGATACACAACTAAACAAATAGAGGATGTAAACAAAACATGTGACTAAAACTGCTAGTCTGATGCTTCTATCAATCATTGTTGGAGAAGTTCTTGACATTCCTATTATGCAAACTTTGCATATTAAGGATTTATTTCTAAATGACTTGCTTTAGTTGGATTGATATTTTCATTCCTTCTAAAATTGAGCTTTGTAAAAAATTCCTCATTCTTCCAAAATAAGTGATTACACTGTAACAATTCAACTGAAACTCCTTCTATTAAGATATTGTCCGCTTTGGCGTTGAACACCACATGGTTTTATCCCCTAATACAATAGATTCCTAAGAAATCACCCATCTTAGGATTGCTTTCGCTTAAGCACGCTTAACGTTAAAGTTTCGATATACTCTAAGCTGTTATACAAAAAGGTACCTCGATAATTAGAGTTTCATCACCTAGTTTCTAAGGGGTATTACATATACAATATCTGATTTCATATATGTAAATATGATGTTACATTTGATCATTAAAAATTTGAAAAAAGCTCATAGAAACTTGATTTATGCATGAGTTAAAAGGCCTATTAGTTGGGTCAAATCTCCTTCTTTCACCCTTAAATTTTTTTTATAGCTTTTCTAATGCTTTAGTTTCATAATTATGAACATTTTGCTTTTATTTTTAGATGAATTTCTAGTTACTTTTAGCATAATTATGCAACTATTATAATATATGAATGTATTACAATGATATTTTGGACAATAGGAAAATCATTGTAAATTTTGATTCCAAAAGATTTGAGCTTTTAGGTAATTTTTCCATTGAGAACCTATGCTTAAGAGTAAGCTTTAAGCTAAAAATTAGATTCCTTTATTAAATAAGCCATCCATTAAGCCAACTAAGGAAGACAAATCACTATATGAAAGCATCAGATTCAATATATTATTTTTAAGTAAGCATCCTAGAACCATTTCATTCAAATGGATCATATTGATGGAATATATGATGCGTGAAAAGGACAATGGTTGTTTGCGATGCGATGTGTTTTTGGCTAATTGGTGTTGCATACATAAATTTGGTTTTTGCAAGTTAATCATTAGTCTAGGAGGAGATGTAAAGCCATTCAAAAATTAAGTCTACAGAAAGTAATGCAGAGGCGTTACCTAAGAACAAGCCATCTAAATGGGACCATCTTCTATCCAAAAGGCTACTTCGATTGAGACTTCCATCCAATTAGCTATTTGCTTCCTTCAGGGTAACCAATTTGGAATGTTGAATTTTCCAACTTCTCTTCTAGCCATCCAAATGGCTAACTCCAGCCATATGGATAGCTAACAACATGCCAACAAATATCTTGTTATGATTTTACTCTTTAAATTGCTTTGTGCTTATTTTTAATTATAATTATGTAGTTAAATTGAAGTGTTCTTTTCATTTTATATTAGAAAATTAGAATAAAGACTTTGTTAAACCTTTTGTTTTTCCATAAATGGGTTTATGAGACGGAATTGGAATTCTATTAAATTAATCATTTGTTCTTATCAATCAATATTATTGATTGTATGGAACACTATTTTTATAGATCTTTCGCTAGATAGTGGAGAAAATTCTTAATTAATTTTAGGATATATTCTAATAATAAAAATCAGTTCATTTTCAACATTATAAATCATATCTAATATTAAACCTGCCCATTAATTTTCTGTTTCAATAGATATTAAAGCATAAAAGTCTTTAGTTCATTTATCTAAAACAATCAAGTCTCAAAAAGGTTCTATTTTTATATTGGCTATGCATCAAAGATTGTGTTTTTAATTCTTCTTAAGATATAGGTACATCATAATTTGGTATAAGAGCACATACTCAAGGTGCTTCATTTAGCAAATTTCAAATCTCATATATTTCCTTGAATTGAATTTTAGGCTTTGAAGGTGTTAAAATTAAGGGTGGTCCTTGTAGTTGGAAAAAAAAAAAATGATGGTTATTGTGTTAATGGATTGGAGTCTGATTGATTTGGTGGATTATTGTGATTATAGGTTATGTAGTGATTGTGATGTTGGTTGTTTTTGTGAGTTTAATTGATTTTATTATTTGAATATGTCAATGACAAATGTTTTTGGAATTGGTAGGGAATAAGGCAAGGGCAATGTTTTTTTGGAGGGGACGAATGAGTCAACAATTATAAAATCCTGTTGAGGTGATGAGCACCTTCTTGAATAGGTAGACTACCTCAATTCAAAACTTAAGGTTAATAATTGTAGCTCTTGAGAGTGCTTGTAAAGAGGTATCTATGCTAGATAGGTGTGATGTTGGTAGGGTACTTAAAGGAAATAAAAATAGTACCAGTGTTCAAGATGAAAGAAGAAAATATGCGGACAACGAGAGTGTTGTTTCCAACTAAAGGAACTCTCATTAATATTTTGTCCATCTATATCAACACAAAAAAAAGTTCCTATTGCAAAAAAATTGCAAGGATAGGCTTATCTTCTTGGTGAGAACTTTATCAATGAAAATAGTTCCCTAGAAGTGGTTGCTACTAAAGGTCTTGCCATAACACCTTAATGAGGAATTTTGCTTGCTAGAATAGTCATTTGGTGAACTTAGTTCGCCAATTTGTTCATAGCTTACAGTTAGGTAAAATCCCTTAACTGGCAAGCTTTATTTGCTACCTAAGCATCATCGGTGAACTTAGTTCGCCAGTTATATGGTCGCTCATACCTCGCTAAATTAACTAATTGGTGAACTTAGTTCACCCCTAGCTTACTTCTTCTTCTTCCTTTTTTATTTTTTATTTTTAATTTTTAGCATCATGTTCAAATAGTCAATTTATTTACGATCTATCTTTTTTTAATTAATTTCAATGATTAATAAAAATTTCATTATTATATCTTTGTTAATTAAATAATATAAATCAATTGCCAATATAATGGAAATTAATATTATTGAAAGTTTTTAATATTTAGCATAACTAAAAATGACCACAACAAATAAAAATAAGCTAAATAACATAAGTGGCTTGGCACATATATAGTTCAACAAAATATCATGAAAGTAAACTAACAAGCATATTTAGTGCAATAACAAGTACAAGTCGAAGTATATTATGATAGCGATAGGAATTATAAAGCTAAGTTGTAAGTAGAAAACACAACCTATATGATATGTCTAACACTTGTATCTACACCTAGCCTTGGTGCCTCTTACTATCCACCAAGATTCACCATAGAAGTCAATATATTAAAGTTAGAGCCAAATTGCATAAGTGCCATCATATATTGTCCCTATAGAGCAAAAAATGGGTATGGAGTAAATTATTGAGATGATGAAACACTAGGAGAATATGCTTGTGTTGCAGGCCATGAAAAAGCACCAAGTGTAGGAAACTACTACAATAGGCTACTTGACTGGCTACCTAAGGATGATGTAAAAGGTGGCCAATGATAAGATGATCACGAATAGGGCATTTAAGGTCGAGCATCTAATCATTCGTATCAATTTTTCATTTTTTTTTTGTTTATATTAGCTAACTATTGAATAACATTATCTACTTTAGTAGGCTTGTTAGATGTCCACGAGGAAGACCTAAATTGCTCCTCATACATTTTGTGCTTATGGTTGGGATTGTCCTACCTATCCTAATCCTCAACAATACCCTGACTTACAACCTAAGACTTCCTACATAATGATAGCATCAAACTTACATTTACCCCCATGATCTCCTACTCGAGCCTCATCCGTTGCCTTCTTTTTCAACATCATCTCTGATATAAAACAATCAAATTATTAGCTAAACCAATTTGAAGGGTCTAAGAGAGTTAAACTAAATCTAATAAGGTATCCTTACATAATTCCGTCTTTTATCGAGATGAACCTATGCTCCTCCATTTTGCTCTCTCCTTCAAGGACGTAAATATGTCCAACTTTCAATATCTATCATTTTCTAGAAAATAAAAAATAAAGTTAATATATATGAACCTTATATTAAGCAAATATCTAAATATCAATCAATCATAAGACTTTTTAATCATATGAAGTATTATGATACTAAGCTTAGAACAATAAAAATAAATAATTAAATAAATATACATGTTAAATTAACAAATGATAATATCTATAGAATCACTTACTTCTAGAACCTATATATTAGATAAGTAATTTCAAAAACAAAACAAGTAAAATATATAAACCATCTTTGTTTGGTAGCAAACAAAAAAAGAAAGAAAGAAAGTTGTTCATTCTCCATTAAATAAAATGAAACCAGCAAAACTTACATTAGATTAAGTATAACTTATATTACACAAAACTCATATCAAGTCAATCATTCTCCATTAAATAAAATGAAACCAACAAAATTTACATTAGTTTAAGTATAACTTATATTAAATAAAACTCATATCAAGCTAAATATAACTTGTAATATGTAATACATATATTAAGTAATAAAATAACTTATTGTGTAAATACAATACGAATAGGATCATGAATTTCACAGATAGCAAAACTCCCTTACAATTTTGGTGACTATTACTACAGAATAAATTATCATATTAAGTATTACAAATTTAACTTTCCATTAACAAACTTAAGTTGTATGCAAAATATATACATATAACAAACCTAAGCTATTAAATTATCATATGAAATATTATGATGTATGCATATGTCTGTTTGGCTTCATAAAGCCAGGTATTTTTTTTCCCTCCTAGATTCTAACTTAGAGCAAATACACGAGGATTGGGGTTAACTTATACAAAAGCAATTAAATTATCATATGTACTTAATATTTTAGTAAACATATGCAAAAACAAAAGGTTCCTAAAATTTCAGTAAACATGTGCCTATTAGATTTGAGTTAATATTGTAATTGGTACCCTAACTTTATTAATTTTTTTAATTGACTAACTCAACTTCTAAAAAGTCAATTTAATACGTAATTGAACTTTTCATTATCGCTTATGATATTTGGCCTATCTCTATTTAACACCGTTAGATTACGTATACTTTTCAACCAATATATGCCTGACATGTGTCGTAACATGTGAAATAAACACTTTAATGGCTTTTAGACGTCTAGGTAGAGTAGAAATAAAAAATAAATAAATAAAAAGCTCCTATATTCCTTTCTCTCTTTAGTCTCCAAATCTCATCGAAAGCACATACCTCACCTTATAATAGAAACCATTCTGTGTGTGTGTGTGCGCGTGCGTGCATGCGTGTGTGTATGTGTATGTTTACCCCCTCTCTTCCTTCATTTCATAATTCACACATATGCTTTCTTCTTAATAGGGATGTGTAGTAATAGATGAAAGAGATGAAAGTGGGATTGATAGCTTAGAAGAAGAAGATAATGAAGAAGATGAACCCAAACTTGAACTTAAACTCAAGGATGATAATAACAATCACCATCTTGGTGACAACAATTCCAATCTCGAGCCTAATTGTAACCCCATAGAGATGGAGGTTTTGTTGAAGACAAAATCCGACTTCCCTCTAGTTTTCAAGCGTATGGTGGATTGACCATCCTACCCTACCGCATACCACACTAACCCTCTTCTTTTAATGTTGGCAATGTTATGAAAGGGTCAAAGTGGGATTGTGCTCAAGAATGTGTTGTATGAGCAGCTTCAAGCTGTTGCCCCACTAGATTGTCCTCGTGAAATAAAAGTTGTGGCTTCTTTTTTTAAATTTCTTTTCCATTCCACTTAGACACTCGAGTGTCCATTGAAGTTTTTATTTCACGTATTAGGTATGTATTGGTTGAAGAGTCCATATAATCTAACTGCATCAAACAAAGTTAGGTGAGGTATCATAAGTGACAATGAAAAGTTTAATTAGGTATTAAATTGACTATTTAGGAGTTGAGGTAGTAAATTGAAAAAATTAGTAAAGTTAGGGTACCAATCAAGATGTTTACCCATTAGATTTTGGGAAAGTCAATTGTAATTTAACAAGAAAAGTATTATGATACAAAGCTCAAAACAATAGCAAAATAAAAGAATATCAATAGCTAAGAATTGTTTAAACATAATATGGCCATGCAAAATCTGTAAACATATTTTTCATACCAGCTATAAAAAAAATTAAATAGAAAAAAGACTTGTTGCCAAATAAATGGTAAGTATGGGATTCATATTTAGCCTCAAATGTCCAATGCTAAAAGAGATGAAAGTAGAAAAGAAAATCGTTGATCTCAAATCGCAACTTTCTGTTGTTATGGAGGTTTAATAAACTATTGTTGTTAGGGAAGATAACCAAAATTCTTTTCCTTATACAAAATGTATCTTCTTATCAATAAACAAATCATAATTCTTACATGTATACATCCAAGCTAGTGTATGCAGTGCTCCATATACTATTCACGATAAAGAGAACAATATGATATATCAATGTTGTCATGAATCAAAAGTTGTTATCTAGATAAATGGCAATAAAGTTATTGTTATTGGTAAAATGGCAGTTTATTAGAGCATGACATGTAAAATGATTAAAATAATTTCTACCCACTATTATATTATTATAGTCACCTTTCACTATGACATCCCTCCATTTACCTATTTATGGAGGTAACAACTTTTGAGCAATATCAAAGATAATGAATACTTATTATTAACAATAATAGAAAATTTTCAAAAAACATTTTTTGCAAACAAAGACACAATCCCAATCCCCATTCCCATAATAGTGCATGAAGTTGTAACTTTCATTTACTAACATTTGTATGCTGAGGTATATCTATAAGAAGTATAGTGTAAGAACTGCTTGCAAAATTTAAAAACATGATTAGGATAGGAAAAAAAAAAAAACAATGGATATATATATATATAGGAAGGAAAATACTTTCAATTATAAACTTTACCCTTACTTTTGACCCTCTACTGCTGAAGATCCCATATAATAGCCTTCAAGAAGACGTTATTTATGTTGCAGAAAAAATGCAAATTTATTACTAGTATAATTAAAGTAAAATTTTAGTCTTAAACTAAAACTATTAAACACATTAATAGCTACTACATTGTTACTTGTTCACCATCGTTATTGTTAGAATTAGACTAGTTACTATATCCTACACCACTCATGTTCTTCTTCGAAGTAAGGAATTCGTGCTAGTATCCCAAGTTTTGATAGTCAGATTTCATCTCTTGAGTTTACTTGGCCATTTAACCAATGAAAAGCTGAGTAACTCAATTCTTAGCATATGCTAACTAAGACAGATTTATGTCTGGTTTGAACTTAGTAAAAGTGGCACGAATGGTTATCGTCGTCCTGTACAGTTCCATTACTTAATCGACCATTACTTCTATATTTTCGACATGTGCTTAATTATGAGGTCTTTATGTGTCTTATGATCAATAATTAACTGCTACTTTAGACACTTGACATTCACTTATAAATATAGAGAAAAAGTATTGTAAGAACTTTCTCATGATCCACAACAATTATTTATCTTCTCTCGAACACATTTACTGACTTAGGCATCAGAGTGACTACACTAGACTAGCCTTAGTACCATTTAACTCTTTGTATTATGTAGGAGTAAGATTTCATCCCAAAATCACATAACAACATTTGGCGCTATTTGTTTTTTCTTACACACCTACATGGCAAGAACTAAATTAACAAAAGGTGCAAATGATGGTACTTCATCTCACCATTATAAAGGGGGAAGTACGCACATGGACAAACAATGTTTGGATAAGTTGGAGCAACTTTGCTTTAACCTACCTAAGAAAACCAATAATTGAGTAAGAAACAAGAAGAGATCCCTAATCTCCTCCACAGTAATGTCCATCTAAGTCAAAATAAAGAATATAGTGATCACAATGCCGAGAATAGTAATGACTCAATCTATTCTCCTAAATTACCGAGAAAGCAAGTCGAAGTTATAGTAGGACCTTTAGCCCTTGTACTCAAGAAAAATGACAAGTGGAAGCAACCATAGTAGGTGCACCATGCTGGATCCTCTCATGTCAGTACCCTTGTTATGACAAGTAAATAATTTCAAATTAAGAAGAGCCATTTCATCCTCAAGATCTTGGAGCAGGTGATACCATGACACATTAAGTTGCTGTGATTTGAAGCCTATGATGTAACGGGAGATCTTGAAGTTCACCTTAAGTATTATCGCACCTTGGCCAAGTTGCATAGCTTGAGCAATGTTGTGGCCTGCTAAGCTTTTCCCTCAACATTAAGGAATGCTGCAAATACATGGTTTAAGAACTTGAAGCTGAACACAATTTCGTGTTTCGAGGATTTGGTAAAAGTGTTTCTCCAACACTTCCTTATAAGTAAGCTTCCTGTTAAGGATTCTTTTATCTTTAACACGATAAAACAGAGATTAGATGAGTCTATTAGAGATTATCTAGCCAAGTTTATGGCTGAGATGGTTCAGATTCTAGAATTAGATATGAGTGTAGCTCTTAACGCAGTTATTGATGATGTCAAGCCCCACGAAGACCTTTTCAAGTTTCTTGCCAAAAATAAGCTAAGAACTTTTGCTAAGTTCACAGCTAAAGCCAAAGCCATGTCTCACATCTAATAAGAAGACAACATTAAGGCTTGTTAAGAAGTTGATCAAAATAGATGAGATAGGAAAGGCGATAGAAAGAGAAGTGCGAAAGATCAACTTAGAACGGATGATGATCAATCTCCTAATGTCGAGAAAAGAGGCCATGTATCCCAACATACTTAGTCTATACACCACTTAATTGTCCAATTGTAGACATATTGATGGAGGTATGTAGGTAAAGAGGTGTGTTGCAGTACCTAAAAAGAATGAGAGGAAGTCCTTTGAGGTGAAATTCCAACAAATATTGCAGTTTCCATTGCAATAGGGGCCATAATATCGATGAATGCATCCAACTTAAAAATGCGAATGAGGATGCAATTTAGCGAAGATACTTGAGAAAGTTTCTTACACATGATGTTAAGAATATTGAGTGACCATCTCAAAGGAGATGGGAAGAACAAGAGAATGTCACTTGCCTAATTCATGTTGGGAAATATGTGAAAGAAGGAAGAACTAATAGAGCACCAAATGATATAATTATTACAATTGTCGATGGGCCTTCTACCATAGGCTGATTAAGATATTTGAGCTTGACTAATGCCATTGATTATGTTTGTAATGTCTAGGGCAAGAAGGTGAAAATTGACAATATAATTTTCTTCACAAAAGAGGATTTCAAAGGCCCCTCGATGACATAGTTGTGATTAGTGTGAGAATTGTTAACTTCGATGTCAAGAAAATTCTTGTTGACATTGAAAGTTCCTTGTTGACATTACAAGTTCGGTAGACATTATTTCCAATATGCTTTTGATCAGATGAGGCCAAAGATTACGATATAGTTAAGATCTTACAGCTACTATTTGTATACCTTCAATAATAAACTTGTCTAGGTGATCAGCATAATTTCTCTATTGATCTAGATTGGAGATAATGAGCATATTGTGGAAGAAAAAGTAGACTTCCTTATTGTGAAATGTTAATCCCCCATATGATCATAGGACGACCGTATTGGCACTTATTCGGCATCATCCTTTCCATTGTTCACCTTAAGGCCAAATTCCCCACTTCTACTGGAGTTGGTGTATGCAAAGAGGATCAATGGTTGGCAAGATCATTGTATATGAAGGCGTTAAGACGAGAGGAAATTTTTCAAGTCAAAATTTTCCTCGAAAGAAAGTTAGTCGGCATAGATAATAATGAAGAGGAAATAGAAGAGATTTTACTGGGAGAAGATCTTGAGAAGACGATAAGGATAGGGAAAACCTTGTCGGCAGACATTCGCTAAAGTTTCATCAACTTTCTGCAAGATAATGCCAATGTATTCGCATGGTCTCCCTCAGATATGCTAGGTATCCCTAGAGATGTTATAGTAGACAAGCTTCAAATCGAGCCAAGAGCTAAGGTAATTCAATAAAAGAAAAGACACTTCACTCTTGAGAGGTAAGCAGCCAAAGAAGAAGAGGTCCAAAAACTCTTAAAGGCAGGATTCATTTAGGAAGAGCCTTATTGGACTTAACCAACCAACTACGTATTAATTAAGAAGTCTAACAGCAAGTGACATATGTGCATAGACTTTATGAGCCTTATTGTCCCAAAGATTGCTTTCCTTTTCTAACGATAGATTTGATGGTTGAATCAACTGCCGAGTATGCATTACTTTCTTTCATAGATGCTTTTTTCAACTACAATCAAATTCAAATAGATGAGGAAGACGAAGTTCATACGTCATTCGTCACTAACTTTGGAACATATTACTATACGATGATGCCTTTTGGGCTAAAAAATGCCGATGCAACTTATCAATGACTTGTAACTAAGATGTTCCAGCTACAGATTCATTGAAACGTCGAAGTATATGTAGACAACATGATCGTGAAAAGCACAACAGAGGATTGGCATCTCATCGATCTTGAGGAGACATTCAGCACTTTAAGGAGATATAATATAAAGTTGAATCTATGGAAGTGCGTTTTTAGTGTTACTTTAGGAAAATTTTTAGGGTACATGGTCACTTGGTGTGGTATTGAAGCGAATTCGAGAAAGATTGATGTGATTAGAAACATGAAATCTCCACGAACTGTTAAGGAGATTTAAGAGCTAACTGGGTGAATAATCGCTTTTAACATGTTTGTGCCAAGAAGTGCGGATAGGTGTCTAGAATTCTTTAAAATTTTAAAGAATTTGAAAGATTTCAAGCGGACGTATGAGTGCAAAAGAGAATTTAGTGAGCTTAAAGAATTTGTCACGTTACCACCAATACTCTTAACACCTATTCTAAGAGCGAATTTATATTTATACTTATCAATCAGTTGCTGAGCACTTTCCTCTGTATTTGTTCGAATCGAAGGCAAGGAGCATTGACCAATTTATTACGTAAGTCATGTCCTATAAGGACCGGAACATTGATATACAAAAATTAAGAAAGTTGAAACCATATTTTAAGGCTCATCAGATTGCAGTCCTTATTAATCAGCCTTTACGGTAAGCATTGCAATGGCTAGATTCTTCAGGAAGGTGATGAAGTATGCCTCGGAGCTAAGTGCTTATAGTGTACAATACAAACTTAAGACGGCATTAAAAGCTCAAGTGTTGGTGGATTTTCTAGTTGAGTTCACGGATGAAGAAGACAGTATAGAAATTGCCAAGAAATTAATATGGAATCTTTATGTTGATGGTTCTTTGACTAGAGAAGGGAGTGGTGATGGTCTTGTCCTACAAGGGCTCTATAATGTTAAGGTTAATTATGTCTTAAAATTTGGATTTCCAGCTAGCAACAATGAAGCGGTAATAGTTGGACTTAGATTAGCTAAGGAAGTTGGTGTTAAGAAAGTTGAAGTTTTCTTTGATTCACAACTTGTTGTGAATTAAGTTAAAGAGAGTTATGTAGCGAAAGAGGAAGAGATAAGCAAGTACTTATTGATAATATGAACACTTATGGAAGAATTTCAATCCTTTTCAATTTACAAGATACCAAAGGGCAAGAACATTATAGCCGACAAGCTGTCAAAGCTCGTTAGTATGGCACTTCTTAATTTGAATGACAAACTCTTTATCAAGTTTCTCCTACACAAGAGTTTACCAATTGTTTAACAGAGCTTTGAATTGGCTCCTTGCCTGAAAGAGATGTCTTGGATGGATCCAATTATGGATTATCTAAAGGATGGCATCCTTCTTGATGATAGGAAAGAGGTTCGAAGGTTGATTTATTAAGTCACAAATTACACATTGATAGATGATTAGCTATACAAATGTAGTATTTCTTAACCTTATCTTTGGTGCCTCCCTCTGAAAGATGCACAACGGGTATTATTCAAGCTATACGGTGGTGTATGCAGCAACTATGTGAAGGCACAAACTTTGTATATTCGTACCTTACGACTTGGCAATTATTAGCTGACAATGAAAGATGATGTGAGAACATCAGTTCGACAATGTCTACAATGCTAGAAGCATAAGGCACCGAGTCATGCTCCTTCTACGGAATTGTGCTGTTTAACTAGTCCTTGGCCTTTTGCCTAATAGGGATTAGATATACTCAAACCGTTTCCAAAGTCTACAGTACAGTAACAATTTGTCATTATTGCTATGGATTATTTTACCAAATAGGAAAAGACTGAAGCATTGGCAAGGATCACTAAATAGAAGGTTGAGGCTTTTGTTTTTAACTTTATTATATTAAGATCTGGGGTTCCATTTATGATGATCATGAATAATGGGCCACAATTTGGTAATGATAAATTTCGGACATTTTTTGAGAAACACGGCATCTGTCTCAATTACACGTCTGTAGCTCATCCTCAAACTAATGGGTAAGTAGAAGTTGTTAACAAGATCATCTTACATGGCTTAAAGAGGAAAGTTAATCAAGCCAAAGGAAAATGGGAAGACAAATTGTTGGATGTTTTATAGGAATATCGAACAACCCATAGGATGGCAATAGGGGAAACACCCTTTAGATTGGTGTATCGTATGGAAGCGGTATTGCCAATTGAGTTGGACTTACCAAATCTACGCATGCAAAATTTCGATATGATGACCAACCGGGTTGGTTTAGTAGCTAATTTGGATATTATTAAAGAGATAAGAGATGTTACAAGAGCGAGAGTTACAATACACCAACATAGGGCAACCGAGTATTATAATCAGAAGGTAAAACATAAGGTTTTTCGGCCTAGAGATTTGGTTTGCAAGAAATTAGAGGCGACTGGCACGCAAGTTAGACAGGGGAAACTTGGTGCGAATTGAGAGGATCCTGTTAAGATTTGGGAAGTTATTGGTGAGGGGGCTTATTGACTAGAAAGGTTGGATGGAACAATCATTCTTTGCACATGGAATATTGAGAACTTGAAGCTTTATTTTAATTTATCCCTTTGATGTTATGAAGTATTCCTACTTTTTTTTTTGTAAGGCGATAGCCTAGTTATTTTTTCAAATGTGAATGCTTATCTTAAGATTCCAATGTTAACTTGTTTTCCTTCCTGATCATTTCATGATTAACGGATCATTATCAAGTTCAAACTGCACAAGTAAATGAATTAATATTTAATAAGTTCAGACTTATTAAGGTTAGAGAGCTTTATAATTTAGTCAAAAAGCCGAACAACGATTATGTTAATTCTTATAAATGATCTCGCAGCCCAAGTAAGATGACTAGTCCACTTCTCAAATAACTAACGGACATTGTCTTTAAAAAGGTATCCAACATATCACATTTGAAATAAAACATGCTAGGAAAAGTAGGTGTGTGAAATAAAACATACCATGAAACAAAGTACAGGAAAGAAAATGTACTATAATTATTAAATCACATACAATGAAATGTGAATAATATTAATACAATATTTGTTCGACTACTCGACTGAACCTTGTTCATATAATTCTCTAAAAATAAAACACAGCAGTAACTCTAAGATTTTGAGTTGTTCTTAGATTATGCAGAAGCATTCCCTTAATCGGAAGAGGGGACCTTATTGGAGGATATTTCTTTCTCATTACTGAGGGTTTTAAAATAGGTGGATTTCTCTTTGTGTACGTAAGGGTTCTCCTTAGAAAGTTGGTCTTCGTTGCTACAAGGACCTTCACCATAAACTTTATTGTCATCACCTTGCATATGGACCTCAATACTTGTATCTTTGCTGGATTCTTTGTCACTACTGACATGATCATCGACATTGACAAAATCTAGGCACAAAAGATCATATTCAGGGTGAAATTTTAAAATTTCTTCTCTCACCACTTAGACTCTCTCTAATAACTTCTTTCTTAGTAATCTCTCGTATCGCCAACTTGAAGTCATGATCTCTAATGCTTCTTCAATGGAGGGCACTTTCATCATCGAATCCTTTAATTCGGTAACATGACTTTGCAGTCCAGAGTTATTGGTCTCTAAACCTTTTATTTGCATCTTGAGCCTATCAACCTCATTGCTCATTGAGCTAAGCATTCGGCCGAACCCTTAGTGTTCTTCCCTTTTCTTATGAAGCTCCTCTTTCAAGTTTTCAACCTCCTTATATTACTCTTCACACTTAGCCTTAAAGCTTAAGACTTCATCAGCCACTAATGAATGTGCTAATTTCTCGATAGTCAGCTCTTCTTGATATTTTCTGGACTCCATCTTAGCCTTAATTTTCGCAATCTCAGCTACCATAGTCTAAGCTTTGGAAGAGTTGTATGCATCCTCGACTTTCTACAAAAAGTTAATAATTAAAATAAAAAATTCGCTAAATCACCTGGTAGAACAACAAATTTTATTACCTTTTTCATCTCCTTATCAGCTTCATCTAAGTCATTAGAACATGGCCACTGATTTGCATACAAATGGGATTATGTCAATAATAAAGCATGTGCCATGAGTGAAAGGATTCAATTGACACTTATATCATACAATTTAGCTGCAATATGTGCCTTGTTACAGCCATCAACCTAATTGATGTCCTTCTTCGCAATCTCATTGTTCTTAGGAAGAATGACTCCTTCCATTAAAGTCTTGTTGCCTAAGGCTGAATAAGTCTGGAGAATACTGTAGCCCTAACACGAAACAAAGTACTTGCCTACCTTGTTGTTAGGGATGAACTCGGTACTATTGATACTGAGAGCTTTGTTCCTAATGGCCTCCTTCATCCACTCATCCAAAGTCTTAGATCTTTTAGATAGGGGTTAGTCACGAGCTCCTTCCTACTTCTTTTACTAATAGTTGGCACAATTTCCACTTGCTATGATGGCCCCTTAGTATCCTCATGGTAGGTGACTTTAGCTTCACTACTAATGCCAATAGCTCAACTAGAATCTCTTAGCATCACTTCAACTTGCGTGGCTTCAATGGCCCAATGCTTTTCACTCCATTATTACTTGTCGGTAGGATGGGGCCCTTCTTTTGAGCTGCTACTGGCTTTGCTGTTTTCTCTTGTATGGCTTTTTTTGGAGCACCTAGTGGGGTCACAGTTATCTTGGCCCCTACTTGCTTGTTAGATTTGGATTTTTTAGCCTTTACTTAGGCCAACAGCTTGGCAAGATCTACATTGCCAGTGCCCATGTCTGTAATAAAAGGTAAATGTATTAACAATAAAAATAGAGAGACCAATGACTTACATGTTCCATGTCGAGCGAAGATCAAAGGCTAGATCATTCTTCCCCTAAGTCTTAAGAATGGCTTTCCTCTTGTAGCTTTACTCGGCATGACAATTACTCAATAGCATACCTTCTTTTTCATAGAAGATTGGCTCCTTATTAATATCGCCTTATTATTCTCTTAGTGTCCTCGAAAAACATTTTATTTTTTTCTCCTTTTTTGAATCTTTTTTGCCACGGTAGCATCATTTGGCAACAACTTAATTTCTTTCATGTGAATAGGTTTAGTCCATTGGGTCTAAAAGTCCAATTCTTCGTCTGATATAATCACACAAACTTGTTGTGCTACTTATGGATCAGATACTCTAATCTATCTATGAATTTTTGCTTATGCCTAGTGGTCGCGAAGTACTAACCATTTAGTTGCCTCTTTATTGTAAAGAAGAACCTAAATAATTGAGACTTAGCCTTAACCTTAACCTCTTCACAAACTATCTCGATAACTGTGAGAAGCTGATAAGTGTTTGGTGAGAATATATTTGGTGCAAGTTGGAAATAGTTACAGAACTGCTTAATGAAAGCAGAAAATAGGAAGCATAGTCTAAAGTCGAGGTACTTCAGATAAATGTGAAACTCATGCTCCCTTGGAAAGCATACCCTTTCTTCTTCTCTTGGCCTTTGTAGATTCCATACTTCAAGAAGATCTTGCTAATATTTATTGTATTTTGAAACAAGAGCTTTATCGATAGCATTTGCCACTTCGTTTGGAGAATCACTAAAGTAAACTACGTTGTTATACAAATACTTGGCTGCAGATCTTCCTTCTTTGTTATTTGGATAGGCATCTACTGCAAAAGAGTTAATACGGACGATTTTGTCCCACTGCTCCACCACACTGTCAGTTGAGCTACTCGAGGATAATGCCATTTCGTTCCTTTTTTTAGGGAGAGGGGTAGCCTCTGTTTCAGTCACTTCATAATCTGAAAGAACAAGTTAACAAATTATGTTTTGAACCATACCTAATTCAAGCTATATCATAAAAGTTATAAAACTTTTGAGAATTTTGAAGTCAAAGATGAGATGAAAGCTTAGGGATACAGATGAGAATAAAGCAAGGAAATCTTCTTTCAGCATTGAAAATTCCTTATATATGAGCAATTTCCCTTATAACCCTAATACGATTCTGATAGGAATGATGCGTTGATTAGATGGTGTAATGCAGATTTTTGACATATGTTTTGATACAAGGATTCGACAGTCATCGTTGTTTTGACAGTTATTAGCCCTGCAACGTAATTATGGCTAGAGTGATAGTTGTCATACGTGCTGCCACTTAAGTTTCTACACAGGTGGGAAATTTGAAGAGTTGCGACTCTACGGTTAAGATACAATTTGTTGTGTTCTAAACAAAAATCAAAAGACTTCCTACATTACTTGGTATTTGGAAAATTTAGCTTTTCACACTCTAATCCCACTAACAGGACCTTGAGCCTTATTTACTTGTTCAAGTTGAGTTCTCGACTACGAGAGTTGGAGGGCAAATGTTGATAATCAGATTTCATCTCTTGAATTCACTCAACCATTTGACCGACGAAAAGCTAAGTAACTTAGTTCTTGGTATACACCGACTAAGATAGATTTATGTCTGGTTTGAACTTAGTAAAAGTGGTGTCAATGGTTATCCTCCTATACAGTTCCATTACATAATTGTCCATCACTAGTATATCTCCATCATGTGCTTAATTATGATGTCTCTACATGTCTTATGATCAATGATTAACTATTACTTTAGACACCCAACATTTGCTTATAAATACAGAGAAAAAGCACTATAAGAACTCTCTCTTGATCCATAATAATTATTCATCTTCTCTTGAACACGTTTATTGACTTAAGCATCGAAGTGGCTATACTGAACTAGCCCTAATACCGTTTAACTCTTTGTGTTTTGTAGGAGTAAGATTTCATCGCAAATCACAAAACAACACTAAGGTCTATGAAGATACTACCCATTGGAATTGTGCATGGTTTATTTATTTCTTATTAGAGGGGGTCATCATCTATGGGCTAGTAGTGATCTAATCAATATTAGAATCTTCTCTATCAAATAAGCCCTAATCAAATAGATGATGGTATTTGACCTTTTGGATCACTCTCTAATCATCTAAATGCTTCTTTGAATCTTTTAGATAGAAAAATCTGGACAATAGTCAACAAGTATGTGCAGATCATTATTGTACCATATGTGGCATTGGCTAATGGACAATATATCCCCATCAATGCTCTAAGGCTTATTTTGTTGAGTATCATACCATTTGCATTTAAATAAGAATACGCAATGATCCTCATAGTAGTTTATCTATATTATGGTAGACAATATCCTATAAAATGTAATAGGGTTACTATTATGACTAGCTAAGACATTGACACCACTATTCTGTGTTTTAAGCCTTGCTTCCTTAAACTCTATCACAAATCTGAACTTGTTAACTACACATCCATTATAGAGGTGAGCGTTAGTTTCTAAGCCCTATGTTAAGGCCACTAGGTCATCAGATATTTATGTAGTAGAACATGTCATAAGCTCCAAAATCTTCACAAAACATTAGATGTTTGAATTGATTCCCTAAGTTTACATTTGCCCATATAGTTCATTTACTTACCTTATTTTTTAACCATAAAGGGAATTGTGTTGGTACTAATTGGCTTGCATTGTGCATTCCATTGTGTGTAGTTCTTGCTTAAAATCCCTATTTAAGAAAGTATTTGTCAAATGTGAACATAAGCAAAGTCATAACTTTAGGATACCAATAATTGAAAGACACATACCTCATATGGTCTTACATCCTCATAGTTATTTCATATGGTCTAGTACATCTTATTTATTTCATCACTAGTAGAAGCATATTTAGATGCACCAAAAGATCGCATTGGCATTGCAAACAATCAAAGACCATTGCTTTGAATAAGGTCAAGCCTGTCCCATTTCCAATGAGGCCTATTGATCCTAGACTCTATGTTCTTAAAATATATTGAGTAGAAAAAAAATGTGTTCCCTTACTATATACACTTTTGTGATAGAACCCTCCAGTTTGGCTCTATTACTTACATCACTTTTGAGTAGTACCTTTCCATGGATATATCTACCTATATTGAGCAGGACCACATATGTATACCTCCTTAGGGAGATGCACAATGTAATGGACCATAATATTAAAGAAAGCAAGTGGAAAAATCATCTCAAGTTTACATAAAATGATCATGATTGCCTTCTCTATAGATTTCAATACAGCAATCCTCACCTCTTTCGCAATCAATTCCTTAAAGAAACGTAATAACTCACATATTACTTCATAAAATTCATCACTTAGGAATCCATGGAGAACCATTGGAAGAAGTCTTTATAGTAAAAACATGATAATCATGACTCTTAAACCCTTAGAGAGTTGCCCTAGGTCGACCCAAACATGATGATATATTTGATGCATAACCATTAAGCATTTTCACATCTTTAATAAGGTTACAGACCTCCTTTATTTGATTAGGAACAAGTGTGTATAGGGGTAGAGGCTTTATGATTCAATCACCTCGAGATGTTGAATGCAATTCAAGACGTATTACCATATCTTAAAGTGTACGTCACGCCTTCTCCATATCCTTCTATTTTCCCTTGATGTTCAAGATTGTACCCACTAAGTTATCACATATGTTTTTCTCGATGTGCATAACATGAAGGTTATGTCTAATATCCAATTCTCACTAATACTACAATATAAATAAAATAATCCTCTTATGCTAATTCATTCTATCATCATCTCGCTAATGTCCCAATCTACTAGGATCTTCACCTAATTACATTCTCATATCGAGTTAATTGCATTTGAATTTTGTCATTACTAAAGTGCCTTGAAGCTGATATGCTTTAAACTATTCTGTCGAACTTTTCCTTCTCATAGTACATTGATTCCTCCTAGGAAGGAATTGCCTATGACCCATATAATAGACCTTACTGTGTGCAAATTCACTAGTTATGTTGACGTTACATATGGGGTAGGCCTTATATCCTTTTGTGATCCATCCTAATATATCATCATGTGTTAGAAAACCGTGAACTATTCATAGTAAAGCTGTATGTATTTGAAATTGCTACCTAGTAACTACATCAAATGTTCTTACATCGTCTATCCATGATTCTTGCAACTCTTCAATTAGATTCTCTAGGTACATGAATTTCTTTTCTAAGTAATTGTGGTCTTGGAATTAATAGCAGCATCAATAAATGTGGCTCCTTCATACATTTATAAGGTGACATATTATATAGGAGTAAAATTACTGGCCACACACTATACTTTGAACTAAGGTTTCCATGGGAGTTAAAACTGTTTGTTGTAAGACCCAATCTAATGTCTCAATGCTTAGATGCAATCTAGGATATTTATTATCCATTGTCTTCCATGCTTTTGAGTTTGATGAATGTCTCAAAACCCCTTTCTAAGTACATAGTTCTTCTTATGCCATCTCATCTTTGGAGCCATTTTTCTGCACATGAATATTCTTTGGAGTTGTGGAATTAGTAGAAAATGGTGCAGCACTTTGTTAGAATCCTCTTCTTCTTTCTATAGGTCTGATCCTTCCACCTTAATTCATTACACATAGGATAAGTCTAAGTTTTGATATTCCTTCCTAAATAACACAAAATCATTCTTGCATAGATTAAGTTCACATCCATTCCTAACCCCTTTAACATCTTTCATGCTTCATAATAAGATGAAGATAACCTCTTGCCCTTTAGTGGTGAGCTCTTTACAAATAAAAGCCAATTGTTGAAGCTTCTCATGGATTGTTGACCATCAACCTTCAGATTTATCATTTATATCACAGTAGACAAGAGTGAAAACTTAGGGCACCCAAGATATACCTTACACTTTGCATCTTCAAATGCACCGGTTCGTCGATTTGTCTTGACATCAACTTCTACATATTCATCAATATCATCATCCTTCAGCTTAATGCCATCGTGTGCCATACCTTCTAATATCTCATTATCTTCTTCATCATCAAATCTTAAAGCTAAATCCTCATTGACATCATATGCAATCGTGGCAATTTTTGGATTTAAAACAATAGTTTGCCTAAGAGTTTCCTCATGGTATGTCCATGTTAAGTAGGACCTAGCCATGCTTCTTACTAATAAATGGATTTTAATTAAGTTGATGGGAAGGTAGTATGAGTTTAGGTAATCCCTACATGGACAACAAACAAAACCATCTCTTTCTTGACCGTAGTGTTGTGTAACTTCTAAAAAATCCTGTATACTCTCAATATGCTCTTTTGAAAGCCTATCAAACAATATATGCCAACATTTGTTCCAACATCCTAATCATGCACATGGTTACTAACTTCAATATATTAAATCATGAAATGGAAAAAAAGAATAGAAAACATAGCATAAGATGTAGAGAAAGAGAATGGAAAAAAAGAACAAAACACATAGCATAGGATGTAGAGAAGCCAAAACTAACGAAGCCAAACTTGTCATATAATTACTTAACTCCATCTTTTTGGTGAAGCAAATAGCTCATTACATGTGTACAATCGAAGTAAGCTATTATTCAACATTGCATGTCCAAGCTCTATGACAATATATGTAACTATTAGTATTTTACTAATTTATTTTATGAATTAATCTTGATCAATTCAACTCATTAACAACAACAATTATGGTAAAAGTGAGTAAAAATTTCAACATATCCTATTATAGGTCAAGCAATATGAGCATACATATGAAACTAAGAAAGCACACATATGAACCTAAGAATACTTTATCAATATGGGTTCTAATTAAATCTCTACTAATACATATATTATATAAGTAATTACCATAAAATGGAAATTAGTAAAGGAATGCCTTCATGGTCTTAGCAATATATATTTGTCCTTAATTACTTTAACCTTGTAATTTTTCTAAGGCTAATACATCCTAAAGTAGAACTCCTAATTTATTTCTCCACAAATGAGTGTTCAGATATACACTACCCCTTTTAAGTATTTCTCCACTAATATCAGATTTTACAATTGCTAAAAATATATAAACCATGCATATGCCAACACTATCCATTAGATGTAAAGTTTTAGCATTACCATCACTTTCATATTAAAACAAGATTAGCCGGAGAAAAAGTGAGAGAGTTCTATTAACCTCTAAAATGTAGACTGGTAGTAAGACAAAAATATGATGTAATGTGTCATTATTCATGTTACCTACACATACTAGCATTTAGACTAGAAAATTTTGACCTAAGAAAATCGCTTTTGATGTTTTCTTTTGTATTAAAATATTGAGTTTAAATTTTAAGATAAAATTTATGATTTAGATAACATGTTCTTAGGCTCTTGATATAACTTTTTACTTGCTTGTCAATTACTTTAATTGAATTTATTATTGTGGGATATTTAGGTGTACATTCATATATCCAGCTAGAATATTCTAGTAATTTTCTTGCTAAAAAATTATTATCAACCTCATGGTTGTATGATGCAATAAAATTCTATTAGATTATTTTATTTATAGAGCTTCTCAAATAAAAACCTTCCCCATCTCCTTTTACTAAGCACGAAGGGTGGTTATTTGAAATCTGCAAGTGCTACATAAAATATTTGCATTCATTACGATGATAATAAAATAAGGTCTAAATAATTCAAATAATAAATGGTGATAAAACCTTCAACAAACAACAATATCTAAGCCTTGGTCTTACTAGGCGGGTTATATGTCATATCAACCGTGCATCCTTTGTTTTCTTGTTATGGGTTGTTACTCTAACTTTCTTTACACTATATTCATCTCTTACCTTGCAAGTTCCTATATATACGTTAATCCATCTTAATATTCTGATCTCTATTATTTTGTCTTTTGCTTATAAGTTTACAATTTGGTATTCAAACCTACAAAATTCCTTTAGTCATATTGCCAGCATTTTGTGGAATTTACGTTAAGTTTTATAGGTACCTTAACTCGTATAGAATACTAGACATACCTTTTAATTTCATTTATCATACTTGCATCTTGTATGTCATAATTTTACTAATGGCATCTATATTTTGTAGCATTATTCAGAGATAATTAAAGCTCTTTTTTTTACAAAAAATCAATTCTCTTAATTTCACAAGGCACTCATACATACTCTACTAGTTACTAAACTTGAACTCCATGTACTTCTTTTTTAGCCTACTCAATGCAAAAGCTTTTCTTTCTAAAGTTTCACACCATGTTCAAGCTTTAAAGTCTTGTATTTACTGCCTCTATGTTTCATTCACCAAAACCATATTATATATAAACAATATACATCATGATACCTTTTTTTGGATATTATATTTGTTTATCTATAACCAACTTGAAAAGATAGGAGCTTAAAGCAAAACCTTGATGTAATTGTAGCTTTCTTTATAAAAAATCTCTCGGAGTTGTATCACAATTCTTTCATGTCCACTTGTTGGTAAACATAATAATTATCACTTATAATACTGAACATGTAGATATTAAAAATTAATTTATTCCATTCAAATGGTATTTTGTATTAGTATTGAAAATAGAAATTTCAATTCCAAACACAACATTAGTCCACAATCACACCTTTTTCTTTAAAACTATTATACATTTACAAGATGTATATATTCCAAACCTTATTCTCATTCTTATTATCCTTATATTAAATGTACACTATATGAGTGCTTGGAACTTTTACTTTTTATATTATAATATTAAGCTTTTTATGTTTATGTGATAATGTCTTAACTTTTAATGCTCATAAAACATTCAAATAGACGAAAAGAGAAAAGTAACATATAAAATAGTAAAACATGCAATTACTTGAAAATGGTGGTAAGTTGCTTCTTGATCTTTAATTTGTTAATCTACAAAGACGAAAAGTTCCACTTTATCACTATAATAGAAAATTCCATTACTAAGGAAAATAAAAGAAAACAAAAAAAAAAAAAGAAAAATTGAAAGATAGTCTTATGCTAAAGGACGATCAAGGAGATGTGAAGGCACCAAAAGCTGAATAAAAGAAACTAAGCTAGTCATTTTTTTTAATGTTTCTTATCCTAGTCAAACCACAGCTTAAATATGTGCTACAACTCTTTCATTAGGCTTTCAATTTATAAAATAATGAAAGCTTGGCCTAAATTTAATTCTTTCAATTAATTGCAAATGTTTGAGCACTTAATGGCCTTGTATTCTAATATAAAAACTAACTTCTATTGTGTTTGTTGTCGAATCCTATTTCGTTTTTCTTAATTTAACTTATATTAAGCTTAATTCGTTTAATATAAATTATTTGACATTAAATTAAGGAAAAATTTTCTTTTTTAAATGTTTAGAAAAAAAATATCTTGAAAAAACAATTGTAGTCGCCAACCAGTTAAATTGGTAAAAAGTCAAATTAGGGTTTTCAAATGGAAAAACCTTAATTTAGCTACTAATCTATAAATATTTTAAAAAAATTATTTTTTAGAAAATTAAACTAGAAAATTTAAGCTCAAGGGCTAACTTATTAAGACTAAATCATTATGTAAAGATAAAAAAAAAAAAACTAACGGGCTTTTATTTTTTATAATTTTTTTAAAAATATTAAAATATATAGAGATATGTAAAAGTGTAATCAAGATGAATTTTTGATGATTTTTTATCACGAATTTTCAAAAAAATAAAATAAAATTTTATATTTTTTTATGATTGCTCTAGAAGTGCTTATGTACTCATTAATCAAGATCAAGCCAATATAGTTTTGTTTTTGTTTTTGTTTTTTTGAAAAGATTTCGTGGGTTGATTCTTTTTAATTTGAAAATTGAGCTAGATTTATGTTATTTAATAATTTATTATTTTACAAAAATATAAAAATATTTAATTACGTGAATCTATTTAAAAAAAAACCTAATTGACTAAATCTTTTGAAACGAATTCAGTTAAGATTTTTATTAAAAAAACCACTATGTACCAATTTATTTTTTCTAAAACCCTAAATACAAGATTTATGTGAATCTACTAAAATATAAAACTTATATTTATATCTTTACCAAAAATATGAATCTCGAGAAAAAATATGCAACTATATATAAAAAAAATACAATTTTATGAAAAAAATATAAGATGCAATTTAGATACATATCTTTACTTGGAGAAGATATGTAACTATATTAAAAAAAAAATACACTTTTATGAAAAAGACGTAAGATAGAATTTAAATACATATTTTCACCAAAGATATGAATTTTAGAGAAGATATGTAACTGTATCTAAAAAGATGCAATTTTATGAAAAAGACATAAGATGCAATTTAAATATATATCTTCACCAAAGATATGAATCTTGAAGAAAATATGTAACCATATCTAAAAAAATACAATTTTGATAAAAAAAAATGTAATTTAACTAAAAACATGAAATTTATCTAAGAAAAAAAAACTTATCTAAAAATTTGCAAATTTATAGTTTATGTTAAAATTATTAAACAACTTGCGCTAAAAAAACAAGTTAGCAAAATAAAACTATTAATTAAAAGCAAAAACAAATAAATGACTAAAACAATTTACCTAATTACCTAAATAGGTCGGATCACCACAATCGAGTCGTGTGCATGTGACTTGAATCTTTAATTAGACTACATGCTTGAGTGAAACTGCGAATGGAATCATATGCGTGTATGGACTGTAGTTTGCTGAAGGTCGTAGACTGAATGTGTGGTGAGGTGTACATGTGTATGTTAAATGCATGATCATGTGGTGAATTGTATATGTGTGTGCTAGATGCCTAAACAGTGCAGTGAGCTGTGTGTATGTGTTGTGAATGTATCATGCAATGTGCGTGTGTAGGTAACCTGAACAGGAGACATGTATGAGGATGTGAGTGATGTGGGGTTTGTGTACGTGTGATTGTGTGTCGAACTGTAGCGTATGTGTAATTGTATGTGTGTATGTGGAATTTGTGTTGAAATTGTGAATAGTGGTGTGTGAGTGATTGAGAATTTTGTGTAATTATGAAACCTGAATTGTATTTCAACCGAAAGACCACTATTTATAAATCATGAATTTGAATCTTTTGAATCTTTTTATTGTGAAGATTTACTCTTAACAAATCTAATATTCATAAGATACGATGATGCCTGATTTAGATTTGTTAATTTCATTGTAGATTTAATCTAATCAATTTTCAAAATCAAGTTTCTAGAAACCCCATAATCTATTTGGACTTTCTATCTAAAGCCGGACTCAACCCAACTTAATTAACCACAGCTCATAACCTATTTAATAAATCTTGAGTCTTTTTTAGCCCAATTAGAATATTCAAAATTGGATCAAGGTCTACATTCATGAGTTTAAATATGATTAGACTTTTTTTAAATAACATTTTTCTAATAAGGCCCAAAAGACTTTAAATTTACTAAATTGCACGTATATATTTTATTGTAATTTGACTTAATCCTAAATGATTAATTGACTCGACTATAACACTTTGTATTTTTTTTTTTCAATTTTCCTTTTTTTTTGTTTTTTGATTTTTCTCCATTTTCATTTTTTTTTCTCTATTTTTTCATGTTTTTTATTTTTTTTGTAAACTGGCCTAAAAGTAAAAAGAGATTGAAATTAAAATAAAGGATGGCAAAAATTGAGTATCTACATTAGCTCATGGCAAAGACATATGGGTTTGCACTTATTTAACAAAAAATGTTCTTATCTTCACCAAATAATTCTTTTCGAATCAATTTTTTTTAAAGAAATGAAATCCAACCCCTTTCTTAAGTGAACTAACAACAAAAAACTGGTCTTCACAAGTAATACGGGTAATTCTAGTGTTAATATCTATTGGGTTTATTATAATATGAGCTTATATGTGTTATTTATAATAATTGTGTAGTATGACTATCATATAATATAGTCCAAATTAAAGTGGTCTGATAAAATTTTAAATTTTAATGTATTTAAAGTATGGGTTAATATGTATAGAGACTAGAATGTTATTTCTAGTTTTATGATGGGCCAAATTGGAAATAATAATGAAAGATTAATAGGCAGTTAACTTAAGGTTTCTTATATATATATATGGTCGTAATCTTCAAGTTACACACAATATTTTGTTCTCTCTAGCCTCCCAACACTATAAAGGATAAAAGTTTATAACTCATGAATTCATGTGATAAACTTGGAAAATCATAGGTCAAATCAATTTTAGAAGTCTTCCAATATTGATTTAGGTATGCTTCTACATTCTATTTTATTTGTGTCCTAATTTTATACATGTATTGTTCTTGGTGTTCTTCAGTTTATATGATTAAAGGATTTTTAACATTAACAAGTGGTATCTGAGCAATCATGTGAGAAATTACAGTTTTGATTTGGTGATAAGACTCTTTGTTGTCGTATAATAGTTTACATGTACGCATAATATTTTGGATATAAGGTATTATATAAAGATTGTTTGACATCGATCTATTGATTTCCATTAATTGGCTTTCATGCGAAAATCATGTTTTCATTTTCTTGGAGTAATATGGAATATCCACATTCTTGATGAAAGAGATCTTGGTATGAATTCGCAAATCCAAATCATGCTCCTCTTCATGATTGATTCTGAATAATAGTTGATCTAAAAGCTTTATAACTCTTGATCTATCTAGCTGCTTTCCAATGATCCATCCCTAGATTGTTTAAATATCTCTTTAGTATTCCAATAATGTATGCAATATCAGATGCGTACATACTTAAGCATACATTAAACTTCCTATTGTTGAAGCATAAGGGATATTTTCCATTTTTTTACTTTTAAGGTCATTCTTGGGGCATTAACTTAGGCTAAACTTGTCTCCTTTAGCAACAAGGTTATCACCTGTTTTAAAATTTTATATGCCAAACCTTTTGAGTACCTTTTCAATATAACTCTTTTATGACAACCCAAAAATACCTAGAGAACGATCTCGATATATCTAGATTCCTAATACAAAAAAAGGCTTCACCAGGATCACTTTCATTTCAAAATTTTTTGATAGAAATCTCTTGGTTTCATGTAGCCTATATCATTAGTGGCAAGTATTATATCATCTACATATAAAACTAGGAAAATAAACTTACTCCCACTAAACTTATAGTATATACAATCATCAACTGTATTCATCTCAAAACTTGATGAGATAATGACCTGATAAAATTTGTGATACTATTGGTGAGATGCCTACTTGTGCTCATAGATGTATTTCTTTAATTTGTATACCATATGTTTTAGATCTCCCAAAACAAAGTTCTCTGGTTATATCATATAAATCATCTCATCAATGTCTCAATTGAGAAATGCAATCTTTACATCCATTTGATGTAACTTAAGATTAAAATGAGCTATAAGTGTCATTATAACTCTTCAAGAGTCTTTCTATGAAACTAAAAAGAAAGTTTTTTTATAATCAATATCTTCCTTTTGTGTGAATTCCTTAGCAATAAGACGTACCTTGTACCTTTCTATATTGCCATTCGAATACCCTTTGTTTTAGATATTCATTTACAACTAATGGGTTTACTTCTTCAAGCAATGGAATAAGGTCCCATACATTATTATTTTTCATGGACTTCATGGCATCTATTCACTTTTGAGAATTAGAACTTTTTATGGCTTGACACAAGTTGATTGGATCATCTTCCATCACCCCCAATGCCATCCTTAAGTTCTTAGAAAATACCACATAATCATTTGGAATTGCACTTCTCCTCTCCCTAATGGATCTCCTTAACGGTACAAGTTCTTTAATTTATAGAGTTTATTGATTTAGAATAACTTCTTGATCCTGAACAAGAGGTACAAAGACATTATCTTGATTTGGAGTTGTCTTTTGAACAATGTTAGATATAATAGTCTGATCCTAAACATCATCAATAGTAATTTGAGGAATATCAATATACTCCTCTTCAAAGATAAAATCCTTTTCTTTATTTACCCCTGCAAACTCAACATCCTTAAAGAACTTGGCATTCATCGTTTCAAGCATAGCTTTAGTTGTGAGATCATAATCCAATTTATGATTATGTCATGCTTTTGTGATAAGTATTTTGACTCCTTTTTGAGTTTTGCAATTAGCAATCACATCATTTTGCCAATATTCACCTGACAAACCCTTCAACATTGACGTAACATGCTTAGCATACTAGTGCATGAATTCATATTATATGCTATACGAATATGGTTTTGGAAATTCCGGCCCTTCTCAATCGCTATACAAATATGATTTCATAATTTATGCTAAAGATATATATATGGGTGTAGACTTTATGAGTAAGATTTATGTTAGTAACAAATTTCATATGTATCTTCATGAATTTTAAGGAACATGATTATTTTTATATATATGGGTTCTATATAAATATATACATTATGGATTTGGGCAATAAAATTCAAAATTTGGCAATTTTTATATCTATTATTTGGGATGGATGACTGAAATAATATATAACTAAAGTAGCATCTCTTATGAAGTAATTCATTTTAAATAAGTAGAAAAGGATGTTTGGACATGCTTAAAGGAAGGTTAATATTTGGCTGATTTGCAGATGTACCTGTAGTGATAAATATGTGATAGTTATTCATTTTTCCATAAAAAAAAAAAAAAACACATAGTTAGCCCAAAGGAAGGCTTAACTATTTGATAGGAATTTATTATCAACATTTGATCACTACACCAACGATACCACTTACAAGTTGATATCTCTATCTAAGACTAGATATTAATTGTGCTAAATATCTTATGATGGGTCCTACCATTATTTGAATTATTATTTGCATCAATAGGTATGTGTGTGTGTGTATGTGTATGTGTGTGTGTGTGTGTATGTGTGTGTGTGTGTGAGAGAGAGAGAGAGAGAGAGAGAGAGTTTAATTTAGTTCCACTCATTTTGTTCTTTGTATAGTTGTTAGTTCTATTGCAAATATCTCTACCAATATTAATTCGATTCCTATATTGAATAGCACTAATTTTAAAAAATGGCAAGAAAACGTAATGATTGTTTTTGGAGTTATGGACTTAGACTTAGCATTAAGGGAAGATTGCTCTCTTGCTATCATTGATAAGAGTAACTCTGATAAAAAGAGATAGATGTAAAAGTGGGAGCGATCAAATCGCTTAAGTCTAATGGTCATGAAGTGTGTCATTTAGAAGCATTTAGAGGCACTATGTTTGATAAGATTATGACGGCTAAGGAGTTTCTTCAGGACCTTGCGAAGAGACTTGCTAAGAATAAAAAGGTTGAAATAAGTACACTCTTGGAAAAACTTATCTTAACAAGGCATAAAGGAAAAGGAAACATTAGGAAGTACATTATGGAGATGTCTCATATTTCTTCGAAACCTAAGGCACTAAAATTGCATTTGTTTGAGAACTTATTGGTGCACTTGGTTTTGATCTTTGTTCTGACACAGTTTAGCCAGTTTAAGGTAAGTTACAATTGCCAAAAGGACTCTTGGTCCCTTAATGAGCTCATCTCGCATTGTTTATAGGGAAAAGAGAGATTGAGCCATGAAAGAGGTAAAAGTGCTTCCTTAGCCAGCACATTTAAGGATAAAAAGATCAACAAAAGAAAGAAGGGTAAGGAGGTTGCAATATATGCACCTCAAAAGAAACAACATGAGGAGCAAACTGAGGATGTTTGTTTCTTTTATTATGCTAAAGGACATAAGAAGAAGTAATGTACCAATTATCATGCTTGGTGTGCAAAAAAAGGTACACTTCTTAATTTTGTTTATTCTAAGGTTAATTTGGCTTCAATACCTAGACACATATGATGGATAAATTCAGGTGCAATAACTCATATCAATGTAACCATGTAGGGTAGCTAAAAGCTTAGTGATGTTGAAAGATACATCTACGTTGGTGATAGCAAACCAATTGAAGTTGAGGAAATAGGGAACTTTAGATTATTACTAAAGACTGATCATTATTTGGATTTGAATGAGACTTTTGTTGCACTGTCTTTTAGACGGAATTAGATTTCTATTGTCACTTTGGACAAATTTGGTTATACTTGTTCATTTGGCAATAACTACTTTAGTCTCTTTTGTGATTTAAAATTAGTTGGTACTAGTTCCTTATCTTATAGTGATAATCTTTATTTACTTGATACAATTACCTCTTTTCATAAATCTCTACATGTTAATATACGAAAGCTTAAATTAATTGATGAGAATTCAACTACATTATGGCATAAGAGATTGGGTCACATCTCTAAAAAGAGAATGGAAAAACTTATTCCTGATGGTACTCTCGATCCCCTTAATTTCACAGATTTTGATTTATGTGTTAACTATATAAAAGGGAAACAAACAAATATTACGAGATTAGGTACCAACAAGGCTATAGAAGTTTTATAACTCATTCATATGGATATATGTGGACCACTCCCCATAGCTTTTTGGATGGTCAACAACATTTTATAACATTCCTAAATGAATTCTCACAATATGGTTACCTATACGTAATTCATGAAAAATCATAGTCACTAGATGTGCTCAAAAGTTATAAAACTGAAGCAAAAAATCAACTTAGCAAAACTATTAAAAGCATTATATTTGATTGTGGTGGTGAATACTACGGTAGATATGATGGATCAGATGACTTGTATCTAGGACAATTTGCTAAATTCCTAGAGGAAAGTGGTATCATCTTACAATTCATTTGCCATGAATGATGTTGCTAAAAGATGAAATAAAATGCTTAAGGATATGGTAAGGAGTATGATTAGTCATTTTAACTTACCGAAATCACTCTAAGAAGAAGCATTAAAAGATGCAGCATATTTACTTAATAGAGTACCTATTAAAGTAGCTAATAAAACCCTTTATAAGCTTTGGATAGGCAATAAACCTAGTTTAAAGAACTTACATATTTAAGGGTGTCCAGCTAAAGCTAGGCCTTATAGGCCATATGAAAATAAAATGGATCTTGGGACTGTTAGTTGCTACTTTTTTTGGTTACTTTGAATAGTCCAAGGGTTATAAGTTTTATGATCCCACAACTAAAGCTATGTTTGGGAAGATTAATGGTAGGTTTGTTGAGGATGTTGAGTTTGTAGGGGAAGATAAGGATAAGGACTTTATCCTAGAAGAGAAGCATACTAATATTCCTCAAATTGCCATTAATGATGTTTAGGATTAGAATTTTATACTTAACATATTTAAGAGGTAATTTTAGATCAAGATAATGTCCTTGTATTTCCTATTCAAGATCAATAAGTTATTCCATATTAACAAACTTTATAACCTTAAGAACTTGTGCCATTAATGAGATCCATTAAAGAGAGGAGAAGTACAATTCTGGATTATTGTGTTGTATTTCTCTAAGAACTTAAGGATGGCATTAGGATGATGGAAGATGGTCTAATCAACTTTTGTCAAGCCATAGAAAGTTTTGATTCTCAAAAGTGAATAGATGCCATGAATGAGGAAATGAAGTCTATGAAAGATAATAACGTATGGGACCTTGCTCTATTGCCTAAAGGAGAAAAACTCATTAGTTGTAAATGGATATTTAAAACCAAGAGTGATTCAAAGGGTAATATAGAATGGTGTAAGGCATGTCTTGTTACTAAGAGCTTCACACAAAAGGAAGGCAGTGATTATAAGAGACTTTCACTTTGATTTCATTGAAAGACTCTTTAAGGGTTATAATGGCACTTATAGCTTATTTTAATCTTGAGTTACATTAGATGGATGTAAAGATTGTGTTTCTTAATTGAAACATTGATGAGACAATTTATATGGTACAACTAAAGTACTTTATTTTGAGAGATCCAAATCAAATGGTGTGCAAATTAAGAAATCCATCCATAGGTTTAAGCAGGTATCATGCTAATAGTATCACAAATTTTATTAGGTCATTATCTCACTAAGTTTTGAGATGAATTTTGTTATGATTGTGCATACCATAAATTTAGTAGGAGTAAGTTTATTTTCCTGGTTTTGTATATAGATGGCATATTGCTTACCGCTAATGATATAGGTTTATAACATGAAACCAAGAGATTTTTATCAAAAAATTTTGCAATGAAAGATCTTCATGAAGTTTCTTTTGTATTAGGAATCTAGATATATTAGAATCTAGATATATTGGAATCATTCTCGAGGTATTCTTAGGTTGTTACAAAAGAGTTATATTGAAAAGGTACTCTAAAGGTTTGGCATATAAAATTGTAAATTGGGTGATACCCTTGTTACTAAAGGAGACAAGTTTAGTCTAAGTTAATGTCTTAAGAATAACCTTGAAAGTAAAGAAATGGAAAAAGGTCCCTTATGCTTTGTCCATTAGAAGTTCAATATATGCTCAAATATGTACGTGCCTGGATATTATATACATTGTTGGAATACTAGGGAGATATTTAAGCAATCTAAGGATGGTTCATTGGAAAGCAACCAAACGAGTCATGAGATACTTACAATGAACAAAGGATTACATGCTCACATGTGTGATACCCCTATTGCTAAAGGAGACAAGTTTGGTTTAAGTTAATGTCTTAAAAATAACCTTGAAAGTAAAGAAGTAGAAAAAGATCCCTTATGCTTTAACCATTAAAAGTTTAATATATGCTCAAGTATGTACGTATCCAGATATTGCATATATTATTGGAATACTAGGGAGATATTTGAGCAATTTAAGGATGGATCATTAGAAGATAGCCAAACGAGTCATAAGATACTTACAGTGAACAAAGGATTACATGCTCACATATAGGAAATCTGATCAGTCGAAGGTCATTAGTTATTTTGATTTTGATTTTGTTGGATGCCAAGATAGTAGGGGAGCCACATCTTGTTATATCTATTTGCTTGTTGGAGGACTAGTTTCTTGGAAAATATGCTAAGCAAACACTTGTAGCTTCCTCCACTATGGTAGCAAAGTTTATAGAATGTTATGAGGTATCTACTCGTGGAATATGGCTGCGAGACTTTGTCACTAGGTTATGCATTATGGATAGTATTAAAAAACCACTCAGGATATATTGCGATAATAAATTAATGGTATTGTATCCTAATAATAGCAGGAGCTACAAAAAGTCAAAACATATAGAAATTAAGTTCGTAGTTGTAAAGGAAAGAGTTCATAATCAACAAGTGTCTATAGAGCCCATTGAGACAAACTCTATAGTTGTAAATCAGTTTACTAAGGGACTATCACCTAAGATCTTTCATGAGCATGTTGCTCATATCAGTGTTATGTATTTTTAGGATATATAATTTCAGTAGGAGTTTCTACTCTATGTTAGTGTTTATTGTTATTTCAATATAGATTATAATATAGTAAAGTTAATTTCAGTTCTAAGGGGTATTTTCAATAATGACATGTCTAAGTGAAATTTATTTTTGAACTCGTTTCACTAAGATATTAAGGTTAGAATAGTTGGAAATAAACATGTCAGACTACATTATATGTAATTTCCATGTTATATGTCCATACTTAACTCATGTCATTTGGTTGTGTCAATATACGTGATCATTGACGGGTTAATTGTACTATATGTAGCAAAACTCGCTTTAGTCATATGTAGGTATGATTAATGAATCGTATTGTTTGGAAATGCATTTAGGAATCATAGCAAATTTTTTATTACTCATAATGTTCATACACAATTATAAGATCACACATATAACGCAAGTAAGAGATTGTTGGGTTTATTATAATATGAACTTATATGTATTATTAATAATAATTGTGTAATATGGCTATCATATAATATAAAGTCCAAATTAAAGTAGTCTAATAAAATTATAGGTTTTAATGCATTTAAAATAATTATAGATTAATATGTATAGAGATTGGAATATTATTTTCAATTTTATGGTAGGCGAAACTGGAAATAATAATAAAAGATTAATAAGCAATTAACCTAAGGTTTTCTATATTATATGATCACGATCTCCAAGTTACACATAATATTTTGTTTTCTCTAGCCTCCCACCACTAGAAAGGATAAGAGTTTATAACTTAGGAATTCATGTTATAGACTTGGAAGAACAAATGCCAAATCAATTTCACAAGTCTTCCAATATAGATTTAGGTATATTTCTGCACTTTATTTTATTTGTGCCTTAATTTTGCACATGTATTGTTCTTAGTGTTTTTCAATTTATATGATTAAAGGATTTTTAATCCTAATTGCATCACTGTTCAAATTCATCTAATTAATCAATGAATCTATTAATATAATCCTCCATTACTCAAATCAAATAAGACCCAGAATCTAAAACAAGTTTAATAAATCAATTCTAGAAAGGAAAGTTGGAAACTTATGCATAATGAGTGATAGTGTCAAGTTCTAAAAAAAAGTTCTTTAGAACCATACCCATTAAGTTCAAGTTAACAAAACTTAAAATAAAAAAAAGATCTAATCTTATTTCTACCGTAAATCAGAACAACTATTTGTATTACCTAAGACATGTCAACAATTCCAATAACTTTATCTTTTTACTTAAGACAACACATAAAGACAATATATGCCTGTAACATTTAAGAGGGAAAAAAAAAGAAATAAAGAAATCCATAATTCCAAGCTCTTAGTAGATTAATTGACAAATAAAGAATAAGAAAAACTTAAAAAGATCAAAACCTTTTGATATAAAAAAGATGACGAAGGCTACAATACTTGCAGAAACTTTTCTTCTTCTTTTGTTTTTTTTTTTTCAGTAGAAGATGATGAACTATTTGTGCATGTGATTTTTGAAAGAGAGAGGAAGAGTGTATGAGATAACAAGAGAGATTAGGATTGAGTGAATCTAACAGTAGTGAAGTTTCTTTGCTAGATTGTTGGTCATATGCATTTTTTGGGCAGGTTAATTGCTCACATATACTAGCGGCAAATATTCTCACTTTCTAGCGATTAAAGTTCACCACTATAATTATAAATTAAAAAAAATTGAAAAAAGGTGCCATATTGGAAAAAAATCCTCATGCAAAAGAAGTTCACCAGACTACTAGCAAAGAAAACCCTAATTTGTAGTAGTGTATGCCTTCTAAAAGGTTCTTAATTTTCTCAAGCTAAGCTTTAACACCACCTAAATGTCATGCATCAAGTTCAAGTTTGACATCAGACCACGTAACAAACTATTGGATAATGGTTAGGAAGCAAACGTAACTATTAAACATCTCTAGCATCCTTGGACGGACACGTGACGTTCTTTAAATATCTATAAAAGACACATCACACATAAATTGTCTCATAATCAAATCTCATAATAACCATTGATATTTTAGTTTATTGGCTTTTTCTACAGTAATGTCCCATACTACAATCACAACCTGTTGATAGGTTCAATAAATGTGTCTTGACTTGTATCAAGCATAATTTTCCCGTATAGACGACTTGCTGATTTGTAGTATTTACTAACCTCTATGCTTTTTCAAAGTGGTTATCATATATTCCATAAAGGTAGCAGATATTTGGTTTATGACCCGCCTATGAGGAGTTGTCTTCATATGCATCCGATAAGGATGTTCAATATATGACATTGATCTAAAGTGGTTACCAGTTAATACAAGCATAGATAATAAACTAAACAATTCTATTATATAGAAAATGAAGCAACAATAGATGATAAACTAAATAATTCTATTGTATAGAAAATGAATTGGTAACAAATAAATAAGCAAATAAAACCGTTGCTTACTTGAAACGTTTTTATTAGTAGTGAATTCAATTTTAGTCTTTCCCTAAAGATTCCAATTATTCATAACTTGTAAAATTCTTAATAAATTTTGTAAATATGGGCTAAAATATTTCAATCTTCATTTTTAGTTGATCTTAATATTTTAGGTAGTTAAATTATGATTTAGGGCATATAACTAGATTAAAAAACATGTTGAAATAGAATCTAAGCAAAAGGAAGGAAATAGTCATCAACTGGGGAAAAAAAAAAGTCATCCAATGGTGTCCACAACTAATTACAGGTTGATGTGGTCAACCATAATAAATAATAGTTAACCACTAAATAGATGTGTTCCCACCTATGGGGAAATGTTAATCGCTAAAACCTATTTTGGCTTGGTTTTATTTTTTTTCCACTTTTTTCCTATGTTTTGTCTAGGTTGTGTTCTACAGTCTTGTTCTATGATCTTATATATCTTATGTACCAATTACAAGATTATAGGTTAAGCTTTTGGAGTTTAAAGTGTCTCACAAGTTTAAGCTTTTTGGGGATAATCTAAATGTCATAAATCCTTAATTTAATCTATTAGGTATGTCTAAAGTATTAGATTAAGGTTTTGACTATCCAAATTTGATTTAGGTATGAACCCAATGATTCTTTTCCTTTCATCATTAAATTTCCATAAGTTATTTTAACGTTATGAGTTTTCTAAAAGTTGGCTTAATTATCATTTACTTTAGGATTTAAATGGAGTTAACATTGTTCCATTTTAGATGTTAGGTATGGAGTAGGGTTAGGAATTTAGGTTGGTTTTAGATAAAAAGTTAACTTTTTCCTTTAATTTAGGTTTAGATTTTTGGATTTTGCTATTAAGTTGTCTCTAGTAGAAGTAATTTTAAAAGAGGACTTGAAGTCCTATTTAATTATTTAAGATGGGTTTTAGTTGTTTAAACATCATTATATCTCTTATTAACTACCTTATTAAATACGATCAATTAATATTTATTTTCTTTGCGAAGAGGCACACACCATACAAACACATATGCATACAACATAAGATGCACACACATGCTTATAAGCATATACACACATCTGGGGTCCCAAAACTCATTTGCAAGGACCATTAGTGGATATTAATAATAAAAAAACTTTTCACACTTTTATGAACGATCACGCACTTTATAAAAATGCAAGTACAAGTTAATGTATAAAATATTTTATCTTTTAGCCTTTAAAATGTATATTTGAGGCGTGTATTAACACTTTTCTATGAAGATCTGTATGTATCCTACATAAATATGTATGTATTATCATGGATATGTACGTACTTATATACATATGCTACAAACACATACATATTTATATATTTTTGGTGTTTTATGCTTGTTGAAGAGTGTAGCTTTATAACATTGTTTTCCCATTAAGTATACTGTTATGTATAAGTAGGCAATTGTGTTTGAAGAAGATTGGTGTTCTTTATGTATTCTATCCAGATCACTTTAGCTTGTGATTATTGATGAGTATCGTCCAATAGAAGCCAAAGTGAAATGAACATAATCGATCTATAGAGAAAATTGCTAATTTGATGGAGCCAAAATGAAATGAACATAATTGCTCCATAGAGAAAAATGGGAATTTAAGACTTAGTATTGGTTAAGCCATTTGTTTGAACATGGTACATATGATTTATAATAATGTCCTAGCTTTTTGAAGCAACATTGTGAATGTGTCTTATAAATTGGTATATGCCCACCCTTCTGCTTTAGTTTGGTACACATTGCATCAATGTTAGCATATGGTTTGCTTGATAGTTTAATTCAATTATACCTCTATTTATGACTCATTTTGCTTGTTGAAGGGAAACCTCTTTGTGTCCTTGGGAATGCAAATGAAGAAATGGGCATCATCAGGGCTTGAAAAATGCTTAGGGGCGTCAAGTTAGTTACAAATAGAAAAGGTTAAACTTGTATATAATTATGTACATCCATATGTAAAGAGAAGAGAATGGTAAAAGTTATACTTAATATTGTGCTTTTACTAAAGCATTTTGAAATTAGATGTGATCGAAATTTTATAATATTAGAACTTGTAGTTGAGTTAAGCATTAGACAGTCTTTAATTCAAGAAAACTAGCAAGATTGTTTCGTGTTAACTCAATTGTATTAGAGTTCTCGAGTGAAGGGACATTATAAAATATAGATAACTTAATTGGTTCACTTGAAATGTAGAGGACTTTATTAAAGTTTAATAGGATATAGTGAAATTAAATGATTTAATTAAAATATTGAAGATTTAACTTATTTTTGATACAAATATAAAGAAATCCCAATATGCTTATTTAGATGATGTTCTGTTTTAAATCTTAGGCATAAATTAAAGTTAGGAATTTAGGTTGGTTTTCGATTAAAAGTTAACTGTTGCATTTAATTTGGTTTAGATTTTTGGATTTTGTTATTACTCTATTCTTCAAAACTCGTGATAATAATCAAAAGAGAGTTTTCTTTTATTTTTTCCTTTTTTCTACAATCCAAAGAGAGTTTGAGTTTTGGATATGTATTCCTTTCTACTGTTGCAACAAGTAGTCTCTAGTTGAAGTATTTTCTAAAAGAGGACTTGAAATCCTATTTAACTATAGTTATTTAAGATGGGTTTTAATTGGTTTCAAACATCATTTAATTTCTCGTTGACTACCTTATTAAATATGATCAATTAATGTTTATTTTTTCTTGCAAAGAGGCACACATCACGCAAACACATATGTATACAACATATAGATGCATACACATGCATACACACACATGTGGGTCCCAAAACTAGTTCCAAGGGACCAGTAGAGAATAAAAAAAGGAAATTCACATTTTTAAGAACAATTATACACTTTATAAAAATGCAAGTGTGTGTGTCTATGTATAAAAATTTCCTCTTTTCGCCTTTAAAATGTGTATTTGAGGCATGCATTAACGCTTTTCTATGAATATCTATGTGTATCCCACATAAATATGATATGTACTTATTATATATATATACATATGTATAAACACATGTGCACGTATGCGTACATACACATATATATGCATACATACATATACATATTTATAAATTTTTGGTGTTTGATGCTTGTTGAAGTGTGTAACTTTATAAAATTGTTTTCGTATTGAGCTGTCATGTATAAGTGGGTAATTGTTTTTGAAGAAGACTAGTGTTCTTTAGGTATTCTATCTTGATCACTTTAGCCAATGATTATTAATAATTATCATCCAATAAACATAATGGATCTATAATGAAAAATGCGAATTCAATAGAGGCCAAAGTGAAATGAACATAATTACTCTATAGAGAAAAATGGGGATTCAAGACTTAGTATTGGCCGAGCCAATTGCTTGAACACGGTACATAGCACTTATAATAATATACCAGTTCTTTTAAGCAACATCGTGAATGTCTCTCATAAATTGACATATGACCACCATATTGCTTTAATTTGGTACAAATTGCACCGATGTAGGCATAAGGTTTGCTTGGTTGTTTAGTTTAATTATATCTCTCTTTCCGACTCGTTTTGCTTGTTGAGGGGGAACCTCTTTGTGTCCCTAGGAATGCAAATGAAGAAATGGGCATCCTTAGGAATTGAAAAGCCCCTAAGAGCATCAAGTCTGTTACAAATAGAAACGGTTAAACTCATATATATTTATGTACATCTATATGTGAACAGAAGAGAGTGGTAAAATTTGTACCTAATTTTGTGCTTTTTCTAAGCATTTTGAAGTTAAATGTGATCGAAATTTTATGATATTAGAACTTGCAGTTAAGTTTAGCATTAGATAAGGTCTTTAATTCAAGGACATTAGCGGGACCGATTCGCATGAACTCAACTATGTTAGAGTTCTTGAGTGACTGGACATTACGAAACATAAATAACTTAATTGATTCACTTAAAATATCGAGGACTTAGTTAATCTTTAATATGGATATAGAGAACTTGTATGATCCATTTAAAGTAGGAGAGGATTTAATTGAATTTTTGGAACAAATATCAGAGAATATCCTTATATACCTATTTAGACAATGCATGCTTTTGGCTTTTGGACACCGTAGGAAGCACCTTGAACATGAAAGCATGAGGACTTGATGGACCGTTTGTTGTCCTTGTGTCTCATATTGACGTCTTTGAGGATAATATTCTTGCATGGCACTGCACTACTACATTTGAATTCCACTGCTATTTCTGACGCTGAGGTGCCCCTTATGTTGTTATATGATACCTTTTCGATACTTACATGCGATGCCTATACATATATTTATAGACATATAAGAAAGGAGTCAGAAATTTTGATTATGGCTTTAAGCAATGATGAGAAAATGCAATGCACGTAGTAAAAAAAAATATGACATGTGATAAAAAATGAAAATTAATTTATATTAAATATTGTATTGTATACATTGGAATATTTCTTCTTCTAAGCCTCTTAAAGTTATATATAAAAGATTTAAATTGAACCAAAAGATTCTTTTAAGTTAGGTACTCAGTCTCTATTATTAATAGTATCAATAGTTTGACTTACAGTGGTTGTTCTCTTTCTCTCTCTCTCTCTCTATCTCTCTCTCTCTCAGTGTATATTTACTTATTTAAGTCTACCGAAACCCATATGCATGTAGTTAAAATTTTTAGATAGGGAATAAAAGGTTAGGATAGTCAATTCGAGAAATGGGACTATTTTCAAGGAATGAGTGAATCCCATCATTCTCAATGCTACTATGCACCCTTTGTCATTAGTTCTAGTATCGAATTAACTAATTACTATTTCAACAAAATTCAAACCTTAATTGTAAATAGACATTTTACAAACTATTTCCTTAGTTCAAATAGATCTTTGAATTGAGATTCCTCGAAAGTTTGAGGCAAGTAATTATATAATCATACATTTTTAGACTTTATTTTGTTTTATCAATTTGTCATCTGTATCTAATTTGTATACTTTGTATGTTTGTTTTATATATGTTTTATGTCAATTATGTATGTTTTTCATTTTTTATGATATCCGTTTAAAAATAAAAAAGAAGTATGAAAACGGATCTACTAGTAAGACACTTAGTATCATCATCGAAAATATAAGGTGATTAAAAAATGAAAATTGAAGAGAGCGTAGATCATTACCTGCCCTTTTTGGCATTTACCACCAGGACAATATTGTTGATCAATAACGATGGGATTTTGGGAATTCTCCATGATTATATCTTCATATGTAATATTGTAAACCTTCAACTTAATAGGAGATTCCCATGTTTTGATCCTCAAGCCATTCTGAGTATTAGTAAGAGTGCAGTTCTTGACGATTAGCCCATTGAAATCCTTTTCATCTGGTGAGCCTCCTAGGCTCCCCACGCTGATGCCATGGCCAGGACCACATTTTACTCCCTCAATGTACGTATCTTGCATGCCCCACAGTAACCCAACACAGTCGTCTCCGGTGGCAATCGTAGAGTTCAGAATCGTGATCTTGTTGGAACTGCTCATGCGAATGCCATCAGTGTTGGGACTCCCGTCAGGTGCATTTAGGTTTAAATGTTGTAAGGTGACATTGTTGCAACCAAAAATGTGCATGTGCCCGCTTCTACTGTCTCTAGATCTTATGTTGTCGATAATCGAATCGTTGAGGAAGCTGAAGGTAAGTGTGTAAATGATTGGAACATTTCTGTTATTGAGTATTTTTGTCAATTTTGTTAGATAACCACAAGAGGAAACTTTTGTGCCACATACCATTGCTTGCATTCGAGCAAATTTCGCATGAATTATATTTAATCTTCTTTGTTTTAGATACATATTGTATACATAACTTGGCGTGCATATATTCAGTTTTTTATGGTATTGATTAAGCACATCATTATTCAATTTGATGTTATGCAATGGTGAAAAGGAGAAGGAGATAGGATGTGATATACATATATTTAGTTGCATCTTCCATTAATTTTCTAACATACGGGATATTACTATCAGGAGCGGTGCACTCATGAGATGAGACCATACATGCATGGGTACTGTTCTCTTGTATGCCGAGAAATCAATTAAAGATGTAGTAATTTACATATAACTCGTAGGATAGTTGGGTTGGCATAAATTAAAAGCAAGAACTTACAGTTGGCAGTTTTGGACATTGGCCCTTGCTACAATTGTTATATGGCCAAGCTGCTGCTCCTTGGCCATCAAATTCTCCTCCTCCAGTCATTTTAAAGTTATTGAGGTGTTGAAATGAGATCCAGCTTTCACTGAAAATAGCTAATTTGTCATTGAAAGCCCTTATGCTCCCTCTCACATTGAACTTAATATGGCCCTTGCATGGACCAACGAAAGTCACTTGTCGAAGCATGAATACTCCGTTTGCTTTTGGCACTAACAATGCATTGTTTCCTTCAAGCCCGCAAGTCTGATTCCATGCTTTCAAAAATGCCTGATACATACTTTGAAATGTTAAATTGTTTAAACCTAAAAACCCTTGGTCCCATTTTCACTCTCAGTACAACTATAGACAATTAATTACACGCATATGATAAACTTATGCAAACGAATTTCTTTAATTTCTACAATTTTGAACGGTCCGATTTGTGTAGATAGTGGATAATTATTAATAAAAATAAATTAACGTATACATTATTTGTTCGAGATTTCAACTAAATCGCAATTTTTATGCCATACTTATGTGACATTCTTCGCTTTCTCCTATTTTTAAATATTCTAATAAATGTTGTTAATGAATGCTTAAAGTTCTAAGTAATGCAAGGTGCAATTATAAGTTATTTGGTCTAATTATTATGGTTGATTATTGGCCAACTACTTTTAGCCAAATAAATAAATAAATAAAAAGGGAAAAGGTCGATTATGTATAACCTGGGTATTGTCGGTTCTTCCATCAGCAATTGCACCAAATGTCCTGACATCAAAATCCCTGAACTTTATGGCTCTCAAGTCGACAATCAGTTCTATCAACAGGAACATCATTGTAAAGAAAAAGTTCTCGAAAAAAAAACCTTGAACCCATTTTTGCTATAGTAACTTTTGGTGGACTTGCTTCAACATGAACAAGTGAAAATTATATAGAGGTTGTAGATGCACAGCGGTATAATGATTTAACAGTTCACAAGTAAAGAAATCTCTTCAATATAAAACTTGGATCTTTTTCTAAATTACTTATGTCATAGTTGGTATACAGGAAATTTTCAATAATATTCTTAGTTATAGCATATTTAAAATGGAATAATATATATAGAATTGTATTTATAAAAAATATTCTTAATTTGTGAATGTATAAGTGCATTTTGGATATATAATACGTAATATATACATATCATATATATCGGATGCAGTAAGATATAAGATGGCTTACATTATCAAAGTATATGATGTTATATATATATATGATATATAATACTATAACATGTAGTAAATATATAACATATGTCATTGTATATAATTTAATGCTCGTAATTTATTTATTCTAGCTTTAGAATTGCTAGTATTTCATTAAAGCTATGAGTACTTTTAAACTAGATAAGCACCTAAGTTTTTCAGAAAAAGGGATACTTTCCCTAAATAAATTTAGATATTAGGGCCAGCAAAAAAGTTTTCTTCAATTTAACTGGAATTTCCCGACATACTACCAAAAGAAAGTTGAAATGACACTTTACACTTCAATCTTGAAAAAGAGTGTGTCAAGTTTACATTGGATTTTGTTTATAAGCTTATGTTTATTGGGTTAAATCTTAATTATCCTGAAAAATTGAAGAATGGGATCTAAAACTAATTATGGAACTTTAGCAATAATAAATGTAGTTAAATTTGTATCTAAAGAATCCTATAAGACCAAACAAAACCCTTAGATAATCCTTCGCTTGCAAGTTACAATGCAAAGGATGGAATTTACGACTCCATAAGGCTGATTTTTGTTCGCAACATCTGACAATAATTACTAAAAACCTCATAACATTATAGAAGGTTATTTGGTAGTTGGGCTTTCAGCTGAATGCTATACCATGGATTGTTCTTTTAGACTAAGGCAATGTAATGATTTAATTATTATAGAAGGTTATTTGGTAATTGGGCTTTCAGCTCAATGCTATACCATGGATTGTTCTCTTAGACTAAGGCAATGTAATGATTTAATTGTGGCAGGCGTCATATATTATATAAAAAATTATAGATTAATTATCCTTCCAATCGACAACCCTTTATACAGTATATAAATCTATTATCTTAACTATCAACTCAAGAGTTATGTAGCCATAAGTAATATCATCACACAGTTATAATAACATAACTATCAAACTATAACTATCACGCACACACACATATATATATATATATATATATATATATTACATATACTAAGTCTGTAACATACTGAACAATAAACTAATAATACATTGTATTACATAATAAGTTCTAAGATTTAATTATAGTAACATAAATACACTATCATCTCTAATCTCACGCTCATACTAACCAATAAACGATACATTAACCTCGGGCATCTTACGATCTAGATTAACGAATAGGTCTCTCTACTCAAGTAAACTATAAGGGTGTAAATTAAATAGCTTAGTGAGATCCCTCAATCATACTATAAACAATTTATTCGATAATTAGATTCAAACATATGAATACATGCTAATATAGAATGCCAAACAAATACATACAAATGATTAGATATTGTATGCAACTCAAATTTAACGTTCTCCAAAGTTAAGGTTGCAGTATATACGATACCAGTCAGATTTAGGTATTATCCAGAATTTACTTTATCACGAAACTTTACGTTTCGTATTCAAATAAATCAATATTTTTATTTTACCAAAAAACTAAGTTCTAAGTATAATTGTGGGTGGGCCCTCGCAATTCACACTCACCCTTAAACGGAGGCTTTTGAACTCGACTCTTAACTAGGCAGTTAGCATTTCTAACGCCTAATAATCATTCGAGCTATAATGTTATATTGTATGTGTATACCAAACTAAAACACTATAATAAGAATTTATATTCAATCCTTGTATAGCCTTTCGCTACCTCTATATGATGTGACGGCCAAAATTAGATATAAAATACATGGTTATGCATGTTCGATTTAATTAATTCAATCTAATATCCTTAAGTCTAATTATTATGTGATCAATCACTTACTATTAAAGTATCTATGCAACAAACAATACATTATCATACTTTATAATAATTTCATATTTAACAAACAATATCATATAAATACATAACTCATCCTACATACATCTAATTATTAATACTAATTAATTTTCACTAACTACATACAAAAATACGTATGAAATCATTAGGAGTACTCACTCAGCCACAGTCGATATTAGGAATTGTAATAATTTGTCGATAGATTAGTCTCGATCTTAGGATCACTTGACATTTAGGGGATAAGAAAATAATAAGTGTTTGAGTTAAATAACTAAATTATTCATATATTTGGTACTAACTACTTAAAGTAATTACCTATTTTTATGAAATACTCGATTCAAACTTTTTCGTTAATCGCGTATAACTTTTTCAATTTAACTCAGATTTTTATGAATTTATAGTCCATTTTTATTATTTTCGGATGTACTTTCTTATAGCGGGATTCGTTTTAAATGTTGTAACCTACATTTTCGATTATGATGTAAAAATATTACGGATTTTACTATTTTGACTTAAATAATTATAATTTACCATTTTAAGTTTTTCTTTACCTATTTATGAGTTAATAAATATTTAATGCTTATATTTTGTAATTTTCTTATTTTTGAGTTTATTTTTATCATAATTTTCGTATTTCACCAATTTTAAGGTTTAAAAAAATTTAATTCATTTTTGCTATTTTAATAATTTTCTAATTAGTTAATTATTTTATTATTCTTTAATTATGATTTTAATTAAAATTAATTATATGCTGACGTGGCAGCATAGATAAGTACCACATGTTATTTTCGAAATTTGCATATATTTTAATATTTTTTCTATTTTGTATTTTTACGTAATATGTATATAATTGAATTTGTTATTATATTCGATTAAATTTTGAAAATTAATTATTTTCTAATTCTTTTAACTCAAGGCACATGTTTATATATATATACTTTCTTGTTTTTTTATTAATTTATTATTATAGTATATTATACATGTATTATTTAAGTATAACTATATATTATATATCTATACTATTATGATTATGTGATTTGACTAAGAGTTATCTAATGCTTTTGTTTTATATCCATAATAATCACATGTGAATTGCATATCTTACATGTATCCATCAACACAATTTTGGAAGTAGGACGTAGTAAGAAAAGAAAATTGGAGAAGAAAAAGGAAAAGGAAAAAAAAAGGGAAAAGAAAGAAAACTTAGGAATTTCTAAATATAGATTATAAAATAATAATTAATAAATATTATTTGAAACTTGATAAAATTTGTTAATGATTTTATTATCTATTATATTTATAATATTGAAGAGTTATCTTGACATGTTCATTAACAATTTTATGCGATTATATGTATTGGTCGATAATTATATTCATTTAGGATTTTGTTATTATTAGGATAAATTTATTCATTTTATGAGCTTAAAGTTATAATTTTAGGGTTTTTGTTAAATTCGAATTCAATCTTCGGTATTTATGTATATATAGGATTTAGGGTTTTCGTACACAATTTAGATTTTGATCTAAATTCTATGGTTTTTATTACTTATAATATATTCAAATTCATATTTTAATAAAATTTTTCTCTCACTTAATCTTATTGACTCATGAGATTATCTAAAGCACTTGAGTCCAATTTGAGGTTAAGATTGATAACTTTACTGGGTTTATAGGTAGGGTTTAGGAAGCTAGACCGATTTCAAAGATATTTTAGGGAAATTTGATTTGGTAGATTTAAAATAAAGATCGTTGGATCAATTTACCTATTTTCTACCTTACTCAAATTTCTCTCATGTGAAAATAGGCTTAGAAGAGGTCTTTTGTGCCCTTGCTTCTTATATACTTTAAAAGCCTTCTTAAGCTTTCTTATTTCTAATGATGGGAAATATAGTTAACTAGAGCATATTTATATTGTAGCTATTATACCTTATGAGAGATAAAGTTGTAATAGTTCCGCCATGTATGTCAATCTACAATAGAAGCTAGCTACTTAGCTATTTAGTTACTATCATAGACTCGGTATACATTAGGTACAAATGATTAACCAACTTTAAAGTATCTTCAGTTTAGTATTTAAAGTAAAATAGAGACATCTAATTCATATATTTCTTAAGAAAAAGAGAAATTTACATAGAGCTTTCACATAAGATAAGTTATAAAAGAAATTATGAATTCTAGTTTATAATAATTAAAATACTACAAGTTAGTTTGGTCAATTTACTCCAAAATAAAAGAGAAAAAGAATATTCTAAATCTATTTTCTCCTTATTGTTGACCCATCTTTTATATGTTTAGAGGTTAGTTGAGTGTAGTATCTATTTGCTGGGACCTACAAAAGCACTATAGGGATGTGAGCAGCCAACTGTTTAGTAGGGGGACAAAAACGGGAGCATACACAACACAATAGCAAGTAGGAATGTCAATTAATTAGTTAGATGTAATGTAATGCAATGCATGCAATCAAGCATATACCATCTACACGATGTTGTTTAGTTCATCACAAAGTTAGAGAAATTGCGTCCACTTCAATATTGATTAAGGGGTTATAATGCAATGGAGGCTTGCCTCTAAGAAGCTTATGACCAAACCTAAGTTTATGTATGGGGCGTGCTCCTTCCAAGACCTCTTTGAACTACATCCCTAATATCATAGTGATCTCCACTTTTGTCATTTAGTTTAACTTTTAGGGTAGGGAAAGACCAATTTTATCTATCTTGTCAAAGAGTCGGTGTTTGGTCAGATAGTCTTAATTGTTCCCCTAATGGGTTGTAATGCATGTCTAGTTAGTGTTTAAGTTTAAGTCTAATTTAGTTCATTTTAAGGGTGGCCAACTAATTTGCAAACAATCAAATCAGAGAACAAAGCATAGCAAAGAAATGAAAACATTTATCATAACAAAAACAACAATGCGCAATAGATTCCAAGCATACACATCGCATGTGTACAATCAACTACTTTACAATCATAAACAAATGTATACCTCAACCTTTAAGTACTATAATATAGTACTCCAAAATGTCATTAAGCATCAATCTCACTTATTTGAATTTATAGTCTCTCTCGTAAGTTAGAACCCTCGGTCCTTGCAGCTTCAGTGATCCCTATATTACAAATTATATTTTCAGTTTTCATACAATACATTAAAGTAACAATGTTTTAATGGTTATACTTTTGATTAGGTTATTATTCTTTTACTATTCATTGAGTGTTTGTTAAGAATACTAAGTATTATTTCTTCTTTATGGGTTATTTGGACCTTCTACTTAACCCTCTATTAAGGTTTCTTAGGTTTATTATACCTTCTACGTAATCTTCTGCTAGTGTCTTTTAGGTTTATGGTACCTCCTACTCAACTTTCTACTATAATCTTTTCTTTACCAATAAAACCTTTTACTCAAGATTTTACTGGTAACGTAACTTATTTTATTTAATATAAAATCTTCTAGACAACCTTCTATTGGTGTCTTAACTCATGGTCTTTGCTAAGCACAACTTCCATAGAACCATCTACATAAATTTTGGTTATAGTTTTTACACTAAGAAACTTTTTATTAAAGTTTGTACTATTGTATTTAAAGTTAGCTTAACTAGGGAAGCTTCTATAATACCTTCTATATCTAACTATCTTGCTTTGAAGCTTTTAAAGGACTTTCTACAGGAACTAGTATCCTTGACCAACTTATCTAGAACTTTTAAAAAACCTTTAATAAGTATCAAATTTGCTCCATTTCACCAAAACTTAGCATTTTACTCTTCCCTTTATTTCATTTAGATTTGAATTAGTTGAAACTCCATTAGCATTAACTTGCATGGCTCGAAACCCATAAAGACTAATCATGTATCACTTAAAAATTTAACCAAAAAGGGTGTTAAGTGTAAACCCTAGGAAATCAGTAGTTGAACCTTAACTCAAGTTCGAGTGCCCTAAACTGTACAATAAGTCGATAAGGCTGGTAACAATAAAAGATTACGAAGTTTAATAAATTAAATATAACACCGATAACAAAATCCTAGGAATTGATCGAAACCCTAAATCGCATACTAAAACCCTAAAACTGATTTATGCACCATTAATCAAAATTTAACCCGAATTTGTTTGAAATCCTGAAATTATAAATATAAACCTATAAAATAGTTAAATATTACTCGATAATAATATAATCATAGTCGATTGCAATTTTCGACTAAATTGCTTATTCGCACGAAATTATAACGAAATCGTTATAATAACTTTAAAAAATTATAATTGTAACGAATACTAATTAAATTGATAAATTTTCAAAAAAATTTCAAAATTAATTTATGATGAGTATTGTTATAATTTTTATGTTTCGAAAAATTACATATAGTTATTATTAATTTTTATTTTCCTTCTCTTTCTTTTTCTTTTTTTCTCTTTTCTTTCTTTTCTCTTTTTCCCTAATTGCCACGTTCTAGAAAAAAATCCAAACCAGCAACCCACGTGAGGAAATGAAGTGCCAAGTGTTGATTAAACAAAAAAAAATAAAAATCTTGAAATGATTACTTTTATTTTATCTTCATTAATGTAAAGGATTAGATAAGATTTTTCTCCTAATTTTGTTGATCACGTAGGACAAAGAAAAGAAATAAAAATCTAGAAGAAAAAAATTTTGCACACACAACCAAAACCTGAAAGCAAAAGGTGTGAGGAGAAGGAAGAAAAAGAAGAAGAAAGAATTAAAATAAATAGGTAAGTAAATTATGTTTCTAGTATAGATGTATGTTATATAGTATATACATATATAAATATAGTATTTGTATGGTATTTTTATACATATAACATTACTAATACATGTCTATGTGCATAAATACTTAGATTTAATTAAATATGTCTATATAAGATTATGTAGGTATAAATGTATGTACATAAGTATGTTATATGGAAAGAGTATGCGTTATGTATTTTTTTTTAAGAATACATATAATTAGTATAAAGTATTTTCATTAAATAACTATAGCATATATATATATTTGTACCGTAAACTATATATATATATGTATCCATGTATTATTATTTTCGTATATATATACATATATAATCGTATAGTATATATATAGTAGTATACTTCCATAAGTGGTAATATATGACATATATATATATATATAATATAGAGTGTATGTATTGTGGTATACAACATAATATATGTATAATATATAGTATACATATTTTATAACAAATACTAT
>JAMXBB010000001.1:27392267-27412552 GCA_024138015.1 Lumnitzera littorea
TATATATATATGATATCATAATTAAAGATTTTTTTTCAATAAAATAAATTATAAAATATATATTAATATATATATGTATAATCGTGATGTACATAAGAAAAATAATAAATAAGAAAATGAGAATAATAAAAATAATAAAGGCAATAATAATAATAATAATCATAATAAAGCTAAAAATCTCAAAAATAGGAAAAGTATGCTCAAAATAATAAAAATATCAAATATATGGTTTAAATAATTATTAAATCATAAATATATCAAGAAAAAGCGAAAATTAATATTTTATAATTTTTCAAATTAAATAGTAATTTTTGTGATATTTTTATAATACAACTTAATCTATGAGTCATAATGTTTAAAATGGACCTCGTTATGAGAAAATACGCTCGAAAACGATCAAAATAGACTATAAGTTTATAACAATCCGAGCTAAAACGAAAAAGTTACACGCGATTCGATAAAAAGCTTGAATTGACGATTTTATGTAACTAAGTGAAGTAGACCTTACAAATTATAACACTAGTTAGTTTTAAATTTCCAAACTTACAAATTTCCATTATTCTCAAGTGATTTCGATATAGATCCTAAGCTGCCACCAGACTACTACGACCCTTGCGTTAGCCATGACTGAATGAGTTTTTCCTAATAATTCCATACTTGTTTGTGTTTGTAGTTAGTAAATATAAGTTATGATTTATAAAAGAATGTGTATGGAGTTAAGTTATACTTGTGCATGATAATTGTTGTTAATGGTGAATTTACTTTAAATTTCAATAATAGAATGATTGTTGCATAGTAGATTCACTAGAATTGATTGTTTGTGACTTGAAATGATCACTGAATAAATAAGACTTAATTTTATTTGACTAGAAAAAGTTAACTTGGATCATGCATAAATCATGTACTGGATAACTAATTCCAGTAGTCATATTACATGGAGGTAGCGAGAGGCCATACATGAGTTGATTATTGATTGTGATAGATTTCGTACGATGCACACGTGTAATATAACTTTACCCTGGCCTACGGGATGACTAGGCGTTGGAGGCGCTAACCGCTTGGCTAAGGGTCGAGTCCAGAGGCCTTCATTTAGGGGTGAGTGAGGGCTACGTGAATTTACTTATAATCATATGTAGAACTCATTTTGATAAAATTGATAATTGATGTACCATTACCTTTTGAATACGAAACGTGGAGTTTCGTTATGAAATAAGTTCAAATATGATACTCGGACCTGACTGTACCGATGAATCTCCAACCCTGGCTTCAGAGGGCATTAAATCTGAGTTGTATGCAGTACTTGGTCATCTGCATATGCTTGTTTAGCATACTGTTTGTCATGCATTCATTTGGTTGAACTTAATTGTTGTATAACTTGATTGCTGTATGGTTGAGGGAAATTATCTCACTAAGCTAGTAGGCTTATACCCTTATAGTTTTCTTTTGCAGGCTGACCTTTTTGTGGAGTTGGGCCATCGTATGCCCGAGGTTAGTTTTCTACACGGAGTCAGTATGGAAGCTGAATGAAGATGGAGAGTACTTATGATAAATTATAGATCTAAATATGTAATTTTTATATTAGTCTAACTTAAGATACGTTTCAGACTTTGTATCTGTAAACTTTTATACAAATAGACTTTGTGTTATGTTTTTATAATATTATTGTTTATCATGAAATGATATTGCTTAAGCTTGTGCACTCTTGGTAGTTAGTAGTAGCTGTAGCCTTGTGTATCGTATAAAATGGTCATTAATTGTAAGAGAGTTCAATCTGCAATCCTTTGTACGGTATACGGCGACTGCCATGACTAGTCCCTTCGGGTCATGACATTAAGCAGAACTATTCAACTAAAATACCTAAAATTCAAAACTTTGGTGAGAGAAACATGGGTTTAAGGCAAAAAGTAAACATGTACAATAGCTATTTCCTAATATCACCTACCATTCATAAGAGTTTTTCAAAGAAACAGAAACAATTTGGCAATAAATGAAAATCATCATAAGTGATGAAGTAAAATTTAGCATATCTTTTCATAAAATTTAACTCTTTTATTGTTAGATTTCAAATAGAAACTTTTTGCATGTGAACAAATATCCTATAAAGTGTCTTAAAACAAGATTTAACCTAAATTGGTTAGACAAACACTACTTTTCTAAAAATTGCAATTTAGTAGTTTTTTAAAGACTTAACATCAATATTATTCAAATGAAAAGTTTTAGGATTTTTTTATTGTTTACATAGTAGTTATTTGTATGTTATGGAGCATTTGAAAAAAAAAAAATTGGAAAGGAAACTACGTTCTTTGGGCACTTAAATATCAAATTGAAAATTGGTTCCAAAATTGATATTTGTTAAGAGTGACATATAAAATGAAATCCTTTTTTTTTCACAAAATAACATTTTAAATGAAAACGAACCACAAATAATGTCAGAATAAAATTTTTTATATGCAATTTAGTATTTTTAACAATTTTAGAAAATTGGATGGATAAGTGGACTCATTGGCACATCATAATTTGGTGGCCAATAGTGATGGGGAGCATACCAGCATGGAGGGGCGGTGGATGGACTTTGCGATAGCAATGATGGCTTAATGTTAGGTTGTTATTTTCCCTAGAAACACTAATAGATTAATGCCTAACTCTTTCAAAAATTTTTCTAAATTTTTCCTTTAATTCCCCTTAGGCTTCCTTTTCTAAATTTGTAAGCGTCTAAAGAGTGTAAATGTACATGGGAATAGGATTATATGGAAGCTTTGGGTAAGTAAGGAATTTCATGCATGAACTACATATGCCATGTGGTTTTTTCCTTGTTTTATGGGCTTAAGTCCATGGTTTTACAAAATCATTAGCCAACACTAATGGTTCTACTCTGAAACCATCAAAACCCATGGTTTTGGAAGAAACCATAAAATCCCATGGTTTCAAGAAAACCAACAAGAACTCATGGCTATTGCTTAGATCTAGTTTTAGCCTTTTAAACTTATGGCAAATGAGGAAACAGGAGTCACACTTTGCTCCTCGATGCCAGCTGGGTGTTGCAGAGATTCCTTGGATTTCCCTAGTATGTCTTGAATGCCTTACCAACAACTTATTAGTTTACTATCTATTTAGATATATTATATTATAATATATTATATTCTTAAGCTAATATATGACTTTAGTTGGTTAGTTTCTACTAAAGCTTTTGCACCCTAGACTTACTAAGCACATCTTAATATTTTTAATTGTTTTTCATGTCGTTTATTGGTTTCATTATTTATTTTTAAGTTCTTGTTATATCTTGGGTTAGGTTTTTGAAATTCCTGAAGTTATTAAATGGATAAGTTAATTTTTAACTTGAGCTTATATTAATGTTTACTACTATACTTTTAATATCTATTTTCACAGGGTTATATGGTTAACTTTTAAGGCCTTATCGTTCAACCCAAGTCTAATTAGACAAATTTGTGAACACCAGTTTAGAATACAATTATAGTTAGCTAATTCTTTTATACCTTATTCTTGTTATTATTTCTAAATATCGTTTAACTTCATTTTGTTAAATTCTTATTTTATTAACTTATGTTTGAGATCTCACTAATTTAGTGTTTGAAATTTACGACTTACTTGTTTCAACAATTAATGAGTAAATTTGAAAATTGTACTAATATTTTATAATTCCATTTCAATTGCTTAAATTCTATGAGTTGTTTAACAAATTTGTATCCCTAATGTATATTTCGAGTTATAACAAGTAGATTTTTACAGGCATCCTAAATTTCTAGTGCTAAGGTTCAACTTACTAAAATGGGGGTCTCACATTGACTTTCAACTATTGGAAGTTCACCTTTGGCTTATATTTATAAGGAAATCGACTACTTTCTTTGCAAGCCTTACCCAATCTAAAGCCCATGAATCCTTAAGAAAAGGATATTTCAATTTAGATGATTGATCACTAGAAATCGATCTAATGGCTAGCACTAATGGCTCATTTAATCCATCCATCTCATAATCATTTGAGGAACTAAATTCTATAAATAAGTGTCTCCTCTTCCTTAGTTGAATAATTAGAAACATTAGCAAGCTTTTGCGAAATGTTAGCATTCCATCAAAGTGATTTTAATAAAGATTGAAACAACAATCAAATAAAGAAAAAAAGTGAGAAATATCATGAACATTAGAATGATATGTGATGCGTACTTTGAGAAAATAAGTTTACTTGTTCATCCTTCCATGCCTCTCTTTAAAAATACCCCTCCTTTTGTCATTAGTATATAACTTCTCCAAATCGATTATCATGCAAAATGTAGGTGCTTTACTACTTGTAACAGCCCCCTATACAAACATTAAATAATTAAACCTATCTAGACTTTCTTATTAGCAACATAAGCTTTAACAATGAGGGATAAGTCACTTTGCACCTAGAAGTAGTAGGATAGATTTATTATTTGTTCAAAAAGAAGAATGACCTGCAATTCGCAATTTGGCTAATCATTTATGGAACTTTTAGTTATATAGGCTTGAATATAAATGTAAAGGAAAACAACATATTGGTTGGGTGATTAGTAAAATGAATGCAGCAATTTTATTATCTTTTAAAGTAGATCTCATATCAAAACATCAACATGACTTCATCTTAAGGAGTCATCTTAAGCTTTTGAAGTTCTTTGACAAACATAAAAATTCAATAGCAATGGTTGAGAGCAAACCAATCATGGGAACTTTAAAGGTAAACATAGATACATCCTTTTTGAATGGAGAAGTAACTTGAGGTGGCTTAGTTCCAGATGAGACAAGGAGGATTTTGTTTTATTTCTATTGCATACTACGTGTAGATAACATTGTGCAAGCAGAGCTATTCAAAATTGATTTCAGCTTGGATTATGTAAAAAAATTCAAGCTCAACTACATGGTAACTAAGGTGGATCTAACAACAATAGTAAAGTGACTTGGTGATGTAAGCCCCACAATCAATCCCTCAAGGTTTCAATCGGCTGAAAGATCCGATCAAGCCTAAATTACAAAGTAAAGCTAGAAATATTAGTAAAATGATCCCGTAAGTTTGAATTTAAGAAAATAAGCAATAAAATAAAAGACTATAAAAATTCCAAATTTTAAGTATATAACTCGTCATTTATCGAAAATACGTAAAATGTATTCCGATAATTAACGAATCGCTAGAGATAAATTATATGTATACTAAAAATCATAAAATAACCTAAATAATATTTAGGAATATTTATTTGTACTATATATGAATTTACATGTAGGTATAAATACGCGTAATTACTTAAAATATGCGAAATGTGCTAAAATAATACTAAATACTTAAAGAAAATTCATAATTAATTAAGGAAAAATCAGGAATGATCCAAAATTGGGTCGTGGCAGCTAGGAAAAATAAGAAAAAATTCGGCTAATTAAATTAAGACAACACAAAAGCCAAAAATTAAGGGATAAGGTAATTCTCTTGTCCAATTTAATGTACAATAAATTCCTTAAAGCTCTATAAATAGGGAAAAAAATTCAGAAGCTAATTTGGACAGTTAGAAATCAAATAAAATTAGGGAGAGGTGAAAATTGAGAGAAAATTTTGGGTTAAAAAAAATTAGGAAAAACTGTGCAATTAGGGCCTTTAAAGGGAACCCACACCAGACGAGCAGCTGGGAGTGGACAACCACCACCACCACATGGTGGTGGCAGTGCCTAGATCGACCGACAAGGCCATGGTAATCGGTAGTGGCCGGAGCTACCCAGATCGGTGAGTCCAATTTTTAGCCCGATTCTTGTGTAATTTTGTAAAAATAATAAATATTATTATAAAATTATGAATTTTGTTATTCTGGAATATTTTCATATGTATTTTTTATGAAAAATATTATTTTGATGAAAATATGTCTTATAATATATAGTCCTTAAGAAATCGTGCAAAACCGAGTATATTTCGGTTTAGAAATAAATGACCTTAGGAGTGTAATTTCGAGCCTAAAATTTTTGTGTAGATTACTTAGATGATATAGAATAGTGCTATGAAGCCCGTTTTCAAAAATCAAATTTCGAAAATTTTAGATAATTTTTAGGCCCTAAAATGAGGCATAAAATGGGTAATTTAGGGCTAATAAAGTAATTAGATGGTTAATTACTGATTTAGTGAATAAGTACATGTTTTAGGATGTTGAAATTTGATAGAATATGATACTTGTAGCATTTAGGGTGTTAGATGTAATTATGAGGTTAATTATGTAGTAAATGAGTAATAGGGAAAAAGTTAATTTTAAGTTAATTTGGTAAATTAAGGAAATTAGGAGTAAAATCTGATTTAGGATGAATTTAGACATTTTGAAATGATAATTGATGTTTAGGGATGGTAATTAAAGTGATAGAAATAGTAATTAAAGTGATAGAAATAGTAAAAGTGTATTATATACATAATAGGTAATAATACATAATACATAATTATTGGAAATATAATAAATAGAAATATTAGGATAAAAATTGATATTATATAAATAATAAGGATATATAATAAAATAGATAGAAGACTTGAATTTATGTAATTATATGAAAAATGTAAAAGTTTCTTACACCAGAAGTGAATTCGGTACACTAATACGGATTTAAGTATACCGGGTGAAATAAAATACTAACTAGGGATAATGATGATATTTAGGAGATTGGGAAATAATGTGATTAATTTCATATTATTGGGTTGAAACGAATTTCTAGGGTTAGAGTATAAAACATTATTTAGAAATCGAACTAGAACCTAATTTAGAAATCGATGTGGAAACCGAACCCGAACCTAACCCCAAACCTAGAATAATTATAAAAGATTTAAGACCTAGATAATTAGGCATATTAAATCCTAAAAAAAACATAACAATAAGCGTTATAGGATAAAATGAACCTATAATAGTTATATGAAAAACTGAAACCACGTTTGTGTTATAGGGATGATCGGCAATGGCCTAAGCAAGTTGGACCTTGAGTGAGTGAGCGAGGAGTCGAGGTAAGTTGGGATTAATACGATGCTATATTTTGGAGGCTTAAGATTATGCTTGGATGTGCTTGTTAGATAGTTAAATGTGTGTATGTACTTGATTATGGGTGATGCTATGATTCTGTTTATTGTTCTACCTTGTATAATATGATTTGTATGAAATGATTGATCACCCTAAACTGGACCTAATCAAATATACAGCCTATAATCATAATTGGACCTACATAGTAACCCATTAGGGGAACTTAGGACTCTCCGGCCAAATACCGACGCCTTCGAAAGGGATAGTGCAGGATTACATAATGGTCCCTTCTTTATCCTTAGTCGAACTAAGTGACAAGAGAGGAGGTCGCGGCGAGGGTGAAGTTAGTGGTTCAAAGGTAGTTGCGGGAGGAGCGAGGTCTCCATTGCACAAGCCTGGGTTTAGTCGTGAGCTGTTGCATTAATGACAACTTCTCAACCCGGATTAGAGCGAGCGCAATTTCTCTAATCTCATGACGGACCGGACAATGTCGTGCGATGGTATTTGCTTGCACATGCATTGCACCTAATAAGTTGATCGATAACCCTGTTGTGTGTTTATGGTATAGTTTTAAGTCCTCCATCCTAACTTACTGAGCTGTGGTTGCTCACATCCCTATAGACGTCGTGCAGGTGCTGGCTAAGAAGCGGCAAACAACTACTTTGAAGCTAGCAACTGCTGGATCTTAGGGAGTGAGGAAAAACATTAAAGAATAAACATATATTTTTAAGGTTTAAGTTTTTATTTTAAAATCATTTTTCATTTATGAATAATGTAATAACTAGGAAATATATTACAGAGAAATATGGTAAACTTTAATTGAAATAATCGAATTATAGTGTATATATATATTTCCTCACTTTCTTAGGTAAATGATTTATTTAAATTACAAACTGTTTATTTTAAAGCGGGTTAGTCGTGGATGCCTTGTGTAGATCGTGTCTAAGATAGCAGTTGTAAGGTCAACTTCTATCTTAGGATGGTTTACACGGTGGGGCTGTTACGACTCTGCCACTTCGAGATGTGACAGGTGATTTAGCAAATCTCCTATAGAATATTTTTTAATGTCCAAAAGTAAAAGCAAATAATGCAATAACCAGTAGTAGATTACATGGTCAATAAAGCAAGAATGATCAACTCAGATTTCATTACTTCAAATTTTTTTCAATTAAATGCTTGTTGTAAAGGCTTAATCATTTTAGACCAAAGAGGTGTGCCTTGTATTCAAACTTAATGTATAATTTTTTCATGAATAAAATGAAATTTTTCATTCATAAAAAATTAAAAATAATTAAATAAAGGGAAAGGTACAAAAGGATCCTTAATGTTTATCTCATTTTCTACTTTAATATTCAACGTTTTAAATTTTTCATTTAAGTCATTGACATTTGCAAAGGTTTGCAATGAGTCATTTTAATTGAAGGCATTAGATTTTAAATTGGAAAAATTCAAAAAAATCCTCAACATTTGCTTCTTTTTCTATTTCAATACTTAATGTTTCAAATTTTTCATTTGAGTCCTCCAGGTTTGTAACCTCAACATGAGTCCTCAACATGCTTAAATTTCTTTTATCTTTTCTTTTAAAATCATCAAAATAAAATCTTTATCAAACCATAAGATTGTTATTCATAAAGTACGATAACCATGTGTGAGTACTTCTAGTATAATATATTAGATAATAAGTTAATTACTGAGATATTTTTGAGACTTTACTAAACTAGATTTAGAAAAAGAGGAAGGAGGTGAAAAAAAAAAAAAGTTAGAAAGAAGAGAGGGGTTTTCACATAAAAAGAAAAAAAGAAGAAGAAAAAGGACCTAGCTAATAGACATAAGCAATGTATCATCTTATGGTTTTATTATGAGTTGAGCTTTTGTTGTTATTTTTTTTTTAAAAAACTAAAAAAAGTAATAGTATTAGTTTTTATAGTAATTTTATTTAATTATTATTAGAAGGTAGATATAAGATATTATAGAACCTATATCTTATATAAGATTCTAAGGTGGAACATGGTATCTTGATTTCATGCCCATTTTCTATCCTTTCAGAGTAGGTTTCGAGAAATTATTATCCATAACCTATTATGTGACTCTCGTTACCTACCTAAAACCTATTCGGTGAAGTAGGGCCTGGGTGAGTAGTCTCTCCGATAATGTACCCACTTATCCTTACAAAAGTGAAAAAGGAAATATCACCTTTTGACATTACCTTAAATATAATTTCTAGATGTAGAAGTAAAAAGCACATTTTAAATATGAATCCAACAATATATCTTCTATAATATTTAGACAAATGTGGTAGAAGCTACGTAAGGCATAACATTTATGGGGATTTTGGTTTGTGTAAATATATATAACTGGTATGTTTTCCAAAACACTAACAAATATATGTAAACTTATGTATGTATATATATATATATACACATACAAACACACATATAAATGATATATATGTATATATTGATTTTCATTAATGTCATACCTCTCAAGAGCTTTAATTAACCTATACTAGGACCTTGGTTGCCTAGAAAACAATGTCGTTATATCATCCCTAAGTTGAAGACAAAGGTTATTTGAAATTGAACACATAAATAAGCTCTATAAAATATCAATATTACTTATCAACATTTGAGAGATACCATATAACATTTAGTTAAGTCCCAAAATGCTCTTTGGTATTTACTTGTAACTTTATACCATTGATACGCAATTTACATTAACATACTTAGTTGATATTTGACATAATGTAATACGGTGGTATTCCATTAAGTCATGATCAAAACCTTATCATAAAAGTTTGTTGCTGCTAGTCAGGCTCACTTCCCTCATCTTGTACTTTAAACTTTCTTCATTCTTAATTCTTACAACATGAATTTAGACAAAATATTGCAGTAGCTCATATTTGAGCAAAGTGAGTAGATAGCAAATAATAACACAGATATATATAGACAATTACCTAACTAATAGACCACCAAATAACAGATATTGAAGTAATGGAATCTATGTCAAGCTAATGCATGTGACATACACTGGTAATGACATTCTAACAAAGAGAGAGATGCTTCATAGGTCAAGATCAATAATGTCAAATATTCAAAACTAAGAACTAAGAGAACAAAAGGTTTAAATACGAGAACTTGAGAACCATCAGACTTAAATCAAGATTGCAATCTTAATGCTATAAAGCTGAGTTGTTTTGAACTAACCATATTTGTTTGCTAAAAACCAAGCTTGTAAAATATGACCCTTAGCTTCTTTTGTTTCATCCTATGAGTACAACAAAACAGTTATGAAATAAACACTTAAAGTAAGAGAATGATGACATAACGTTAAGCTTGTAAATTATTTACATTTTCAAAACATGCTAAACAAAATCCTCATTGAGGAATTCAATTAAGTAGATTCCTACAAATGTAGTAAATACAAGCATTCCTTTTCAAACATATGAATATGCTTAGCTCACCAAGCCAACACATGCTTACCCAACCATTCACTAAGCTACTTATGACCATCAACATATAATAAGGTTATGCATACTACGAATATATCACATAGCAAAAGGTTGAGATATTCTCTTAAGTTAGAACTATTCCCCTACTTGATGTGTTTGCATTCACTTAGCATATACACACATATGTCTCATAGTTTACTTGCTTATTCATTGTATTTACATATTAGGTTACATAGTTACCATATTGATTTGTTGTTTATACTCTATCGACTACCAATAGCTATAACTTTTCCATTTCTTATTGGATTTTAATGCTCTTGCTATCCTAAGTATTACATAGGATATTTCAAAATAACAAAATTGCCAGTTTTGCAAAATTATGATAATGCCCTTTATTAGTAGTGCATTTTCACTCATAGGCTTATTAAGGAAGAGCTTGATCAATAGCCATCCAAGAGGAGAAGGAAAGAGAGGTGACTAATGAATACAATAAGGAAATCATTTCTAACATTCTCTTCTTCATATCTAGGAAATGGAAAGAGAATCATAAGATTTTATTTAGCTAATAAATCCATGTCTTCTCTTCCCTATAAGTACTTGTAAAGGCCCTCTAGGTAAGGGGACCCAAGAATCTAGTCACTATCTCTCATATACTATCATTAATGGTTTATTCTTGACCATCTTATTGACTAGAGCATCAAAGTGTGTGTGTTGGAGTCAACTCCGACATCTCCCAACAGTTTAAATTTACTACTTTTGCAATCTTAAACTAGTGATATTAAGCTAAATGTGGGTCCAAAATTCCCTGTGAAGAATTCATCATAAAAAATTAGTGCTCTTCGTTTATAAGTTAAAACACATCATAGCCAAACTCATACACATAGCAAAATCCTCCCTTTACGACTAACCCATAACCAGATCTTCCATAAAATCATGACAATGGGAATCAACCCCACTTTAAGACCAACCTAATGATAAATTCTCTCAACTTAAGTAATAAATGGCTAATGTAATATAAGAAATCAAATAGCTTAAGGTAAAGACAACCCACCTTTGATAATGAGTTGGCAATGCCCAACCAAACCCTACCCCCACCCCGCCTATAAAACGATGACCAAGAAAGGACAGTATCTCCCATAACACACCAACTCCACCATCTAAAAGCAAGTAAAACAACCAAGCCCCCATCGAGTAGTTTTAAGAATTGTCCCTATAGTGACCACTAGAAGAAACCCTCATTGTTCAATTAGTTCTCATGATCAAACATATTACCAACATCAATGGGTCTAAACAAAGTGACCCGAGAGATGATTATACAATTAAGCAATCTTGCTTCACTTATGTAATTCATGATAAGCCCCTTCCTTCTTAGATACAACTCCTAAGTAGAGTTATATGATAGGACTATATACTCCATCATTCACTTATCATACTATTATGCTTAGATGGAGCTTGTCGGCATCTCTGATGCCAATGCGTGCAAAGCTTTCCTATGAAGCCTCACAAAAGCAATATGAACTTCATACTAGGCCTTTAGAACTAATTCTATCTCTAGTTACAAAGAACTTACAAAAGTGCTTCTTTAACACTTTGTTACTAGTAAACAGTAAAAAAAACAAATATAGCTTATCCCTCACATTAATTCATTAGTGATCCAACAAGACTTTACAAGAATATGTAGCAACATTTATTGGTTGCCATGATTGAGATTCAACATCTTGACATGAACCTAACATTGAATTCAACTATACTAGGAGCAAAAGACCACTACTAATTCATTTACCCCATAACAAAAGAGAAATTGAAAGACTTTGTCGATTTCCAAATGCAAGCGACTAAGTATATTGCCCAAGAATATAATACCTTAACATGAAGATAACCTGAGAGGTAGTGCTTAGAAAAACAAAATGATAGGAGAGACGAATTGCTTGCTATGGACTAGCTCAACCCAAATAAGTTTCTTAAAATATTCTAAGTTTGTAGGGAATATCTTACCCTAGACTTATTGCCATTTGGATCTATTCTAGTATTTATTAATGATATCTTGTCTCAATTGGTCAATGAATTACTCCATTTCTAGAACTTATTAAACTTGTCTCTAGATCCCTTCTTGAGTTTTAGAATGTGAGTTATAAACACCCTCTCCTCTTCCAGCATCTTATCTATGGCAAGCCTTATAATGCCTAATTGTTCTCGAATAAGAGCCTCTTTGACTTAGATTGATGCATCTTCAAGATCGCATACACGGAGGTCACATCACAATAGATGAAAATGAAAAAAAAGAAACTAGTAAGTCCATGAGTAGCTTATGGATATGATACACCACAAGCTCATAAGGTATAACTCTACACTTGACAAGAATATAGAAATTAAGGTCTCTTGCCACTAACTCTTACTAAAGTAGCTAGATAAGAGTTGGGTATGATAGAGAACATAAGGGTTATTTTGAAAGAAAAGTTTTTGCATTCAATAGTGAAGGAAGTTGATTGCTACGTTATAAGAAAATGAAGCTTTTATATGGCCTCCGTAAGGTTACATACAAAAAGGACAAGATAAAAATTGTAGTTGAATCATACAGATTCCTAAAACATTCTAAGAAGGAAAAAATGACAAAATAATATAAGGTATAGAAATAGTAGAATCCCTTTAGAATGTTGTACTAAAGGACATGTGTCAAATTATGGTTGGTGAGCCTAAAATTGCTAATGTTGATTATTCCTGTAAGATCTTAGGCAGCTCAACAACTATTGGTATAAGCTCGATAGAGTCAAAAGGGGAATGGGTGATTTAGCTAACATAATCTGGGTTAAGTCAAAGCTCGAACATTAGTGCTGTTTGATGTCTTATTTGGTCAACAACTTAACTGTTTAGCTCAAGTAGGCATTTGGTGCTCTTCAACTCGGGAATTGTTCCTATCATAATCAAAGCTCAACACTCAAGTCAAATGAAGTATAACATATCCTAGTTAATGTCGAAATCCTTGTCCTTCAAGAGTACTTAAGCTAGCACACGTCAAGTAAGTTCTTATAGTCCCTTAGCTTGGCTTCTATTAATGGGTTCGTAGAGTTGATTCCTATCACAGGTTGCAAAAGCATCTTAAGATGCCTTATCACTTTCTTACTGGACACTCTCTAAGTTGGTAGAAAACCTCTTGATTCTCTCTTCACCTGTCTGCAAGTCCTTTTACACGAGGTTTATGTTAGCTTCAACAACTTTAAAACGCTTATGTGCTTCCTTTACCTTTAGGATAGTATGTTTTTTCCTAGCCTTAGCATCCCCCATAGGTTGAAGAAGTTGATCATATTTGCATAAAGCATTATTCTGCTCATCTCGTAGTCAACCCATATGATCTACCTTGGCTTAAAGGTTCCAAGTTAACAAATGAACACTATTAATTGCTTGCATAACACAAATATATAAGTAAAAATATTGACAAGATTAAAAAAAAAAAAAATAAGGAAGCACCATAGAGACTTAACACTTATCATATGTAGACCATAAAACAAGGTCTCCAATATGTAGCCCATAAAACAAGGTCTCCAATTTGTAGCCCGTACACGTCTTCATGGACTTTCTTAAACATCTTACCTATCTCTCAGTAACATCATTTCTAAGAACAGGTATGCATGCGAGTTTGCCCATCTTAGAAGGCTGCATCTCTATGATGTACATCTTACTTGAGAATGAGCTTGTCCTCCTTAATGCATCTAAACAAGGAGGTTAAAGGCATTAGTTATTTCTCCTTCAGCTTCTTCACCTTTGAAGTAGAAGAAGAGGCATTTTTGTGAGATGAGAACTAACTTTCACTTAGTTGTGAAGAATTTCGATGACCTTTAGGCTTTAAAATTTGCATATGACCTAACTTTAGCAAGAGGAGTTGTTCCTTAACTATGGTCTCCTCGACCTTACCATAGGGTATAGCTTATTTAAGTGAACTAACAATACCTACTATGGCCTTTGTAGTCTAATCACTAGGTACAACTTCTCCTAATTAAGCCCTCTTACTCATACTCGCTTCCTTAAGCTCATTGACTTTATTTCTTCCCCCAACCTTTACTGAAGGAGAACATGACAACTCATTCCCCTGAATAGCATTACCAATTAGTACTATAAGATGGATTGGAGGAAACACTAGGTTGAAAACCTCAGTTCGACTAATGCTACTACTTATTGTAGCAACTCTTTGCGTAATTTCCTTTGGGTTAAGAAGCTTCGAAGCCATTTCTCTACAAAACAAATGATACTTGTCAATATTGGTAGATGGACATTGAAGGATCTCCCAAGGATTACGTTCCCTATCTCTATCACTGTGGTCCCTTGTAAAACAACTAATGTAGAACCAAAAGAAGGACATATGTCCGTTATAGCTACATCTAAATGAGATGAAGAGCAATAGTCATCGCGATAGGGTATAAATAAGCCTACTAATATCCTCTTACTGTTACTTAAATTCACTTGTCCTACTCATCCATCAACCTTCAAAACTTAACATTTTATCAACTTAAGCTCCATTCTTATGGGCATTTTATTGACTTAACCACGATATCAAGCTTATGGATTAACCCCAAGTTTACTAATAGTAACACTATCAATCATACCTTCCCCTCTTTAGCAACTACACTTATTACCACCTTCCCTTGGGTCTTTGGGAAGAGTAGGACCTTGGGGATCTCTAGGATTAAAGGAATAAGGAAGAGATCTCATTCCTTTTTTAAATAACAAAAGGAAAAGCCTTAAGAATGTTGAATAATATTTCAAAAGTTTCCATAGAAAAAAAATGCTTTATGGACAAAAGACAAAACTAATAAAGTAAATGGAGAATGATATGGAACTCTCCTTATGTAAGGAAGAGCATTGAAGGAAGCAAGAAATGCAAAAGGGCATCGTAGAGTTCAAAAAATCCATTCAACTCAACCATTGTTCATGTGTCCCCATTAGTAGAGCACCAATGGATAAGACTGCCCATACTACATCTCACCATTATGGCTACTACATACATATCGAGATGTATAATCCCTAAGCAACATGTATCTTACTGTAGTTAATGAAGCATACTAATATGCAAAAAATGAAATTGAAATCTTGTAATGCCCCACCTCTTGAGGCTTCTATTTATACTTTTTCTTAACACTAGGTTCCCAAGAGATGGTTCGTTATGCAATCATTAAGTTAGCGATAAGGCTAAACCTATAAACAATCTATTAACTCAACTATACTATACAAATTTCCAATAACACTTCTTTTAATTAATATAAAATAGTACAATAGAACTTCAAAAAATATGGGCCTCATTTAGAGTTTCACGTTTTACTTCACTATTCAACTCATAAACCCATTAGGAGAGTAAATTTTTACTTTTTGAACCTTAACACTAGAAAGCTATAAATTGCATGGTAACCTTACTACAAATATGCTTCTAAGAACTTAATACAAAACTTTACAGCCAATCGCTCTCTTTTATGTAGCCTAGCTTTTAGGTCTTAGCTTGCTTTGTCTTTAATACCTAAGGATAGATAAGGTAACCCTTCGACTCAGGTTTTAAGCCAAGTGAGTATAAAACTAAACACAGAAATCATAGACATTAAGTATTCTAAATCATAACAAGCAATATATATCATATATTTGATAATCCCAACATTATCAATAACTGAGCACATTCAAGTCATCAAATTAATATCAAGTATTGGTGCAATGATATATGTATCATACAGATGCTATGCTAATGCATGTGACATGTACCAATACCGATATCTTAGCTCAGCCTAGCTTCTTATTTGGTTAGTGGACACTCCCGAGCATCTAGATATAAAGCCTAAAAACCTAGAGCAACCTAGCCTAGTTGAAACCACATGAAGTGGCTAAAATTGATTGAGCAATGCATCTCTATATGCTTAAAACCCAGCCTAACAATATCTCAAGCTGAGAAAGCTTAAACCATAAGTCTATTTCATGCTATGCTATGAATGCATTCAAACAACTATTTAGTTAAGCCAAGTATGGGTTTCAAATTAGCTTAGCCAAGTATAGTTTCCACTAAGTATAGTTTCTAGGTTAATTAAGCTAAGTATGAATTTTGGTCATATACCGATAACTAAGAATATGGCAACTAAGCCTAGCTTTCAGCTTAGCAATCAAATATCATAATTGTATCTATGGCACAATTTAGAAATGACAACTTTTACACAAAGCCAAATCATCTCGACATTCACTTAATATTATTCAAGATTTACTAGGTCACAAACATATTAGGATCAATCATCATATTAAGGCAAACACTCTTGTTATCTAAGTACAATTGCACTCACCAAGGTTAATCAATTTACATTTCTAACGAATCTCAATCCATTATTGAAAACATGAAATGCTAGAACTATAATATACCAAGCAAAAGTTTATCATAAACCATATCAATTCAAAGTGTAAATACTCCAAGTCATGACATACACTTAAGTGAATCCCATAGTTGCATACACCAAGTAGGTGGGTGGTCTATATTCTTTTGGCCACCGCGTAAGCATAGAACAATCAAGCGCGGGTATTCACCAAGTCTTTGCAATCTCTTAAGCGAATAAATTTGGGTTCACCATCAACTTCTAATTGCCATATACTTTTCCGTTTCTTATTTGGTTTTAGTATCCTCTATTCATCATGGTCCCTTCGTAATAAACTTCATATATTTTTTTTTTTTTTAGATCCTAAAGTCTCCACCAAATGCTTCATGACATACACATCTCAATAGTTTGGCAACTTATAGTTATTATAATCTTGCAATTGTAGAGAATATACCAATGTGTACGGTTTGTCTATTGAACCAAGCTTGACCTATTTCTTTCAATATTTCTCCTTATTATTTCCAAAAGTAATTTTAAGAGGAATCTTATTCTCTTAGATTCCTTTTGCCTAATATCTAGTTGCTAAACTCCCTTAATATTACTTCTAATAGACTTATATAGCACTTGGAGTCGGTGAAAATGGATAAAGGAAATCTATGCATCACCTTTCTACAATTTCTCAGTGCTACTATTTAGTCTAGGTGTCCTTAAGTTTTACGACATTTCATTTGGATCCTTCTTACTATTATCTTCTTATTGCCACGATAAGTAATAGACTAGCAATTATTATTTTAAAGGTTAATAATTTTGCGAATGGTATACCTATATTCAATTGAGTATGTTAATATATGTGCATATACCTTTAAGTATTATGTATATTCAATAATCAATATATATATATATATATATATATAACATATATATATCCATTAAATATTATTTTATACCATATTATATATATATATATATATGTCACATAATTTATCTCTAGGTTCTTGCTTTATCTCAAGCTCAAATTTTAACTTTTCGATATAATAATCTATATGGTAAAACTACGTTTTATTAAATTTAATCTTGTTCAATTCTCACTTTCTATTTTTATTGTTACTCTTTAAAAAAAATGGCAAGGCTCCATCATCCCTATAAATTGAAATTAAGTAATGAGTATATGTATTAAGTAAAAAAAAAAAAAAAACCAACACTTATCCCATATTTATGTAATTATTGCTAAGTGCTTCATGATGCTTGATTTAATTTACGTGCTTCGTATTTTTGCTTCTATGATGAGTCCATAACTAAAACTCTCTCTAGTTAGTTTGATATTGATAAGGGTAAATTACTCTACACTTTTAGTACAATTAACCATAATTGTTTTCATTTCTTATGTTCTTCGTACTTAATTGTGTAATGTATTGATTTAAGATAAGTCAAGAGCAAGGAAATGAAGTTTATACAAGAACAATGAATTTTAAGGCAATCATAGTCATGAGGAGAAAAAAACCATTAAGTAAAACCAAGATGCACTCCGTGGCGGGCATGATAATGAAAGATTGGAATGGCCAACGCTGATTACGCTCTCCATTACGGGCATAATTGAAGAAGTTTTGTTGATCCCCCCTATCAGTTATACCCCGATTGTATATCAGCAAGGTGATCACTTCCTTGATTACGGGTGTGATGAGATGTGCTGAAGTAACAGGGAGTTCACATTCGTAGTCACAATCGTGATTAGTTTAGATTTTTGTTTTCGAAGACTATCACAACTCGAGTCATGAGCATGATGAGAGTAGACATGATTATTCTTCTTTGACTTTTTCACATGAACAAATACGTAGAATATATTTTAACATCAAGTGATGTCTTAAAGTGATATATTTCGAGCCCTTTGACAAGACAAGGATAAATATATCGCACCTTTTAGACAAAAGGATGGATAATTGTCACGACTTGATGGAGTTAGTCGTAGCAGTCGTTGTATACCGTATAAACTACTGTAAATTGAATTCTCTTACAATTGACGACCCTTTATACGATACACAAGGCTACAGCTACAACTAACAATCAAGAGTTGTGCAAGCATAAGTAATATTATTTTATGATAACAATAATAAGATAGAGAAATATAAAACATAATCTATTTATATAAGAATTTACAGATATAAGATCTTTAGAACTTTTTAACTCAATCTAATATCAGTTTATCACATATTCAGATCTATAATCTAGATAAACTATCATGTGAACACTCTAAACACATCTTGCTCCTACATCGACCCCCTGATGAATAACTAACTTCGTGCATGCAATGGCCTAACTCCACGAATAACTTAGCCTGCGAAAGAAAACTACAAGAGTATAAGCTAACTAGCTTAGTGAGATAATCCTCTCAACCATACAGTAATTAAGTTTAATCAAATGAGTGCATGTCAACTAGTATGCTAAACAAATACATGCAGGTGACCAAGTACTGCATGTAACTTAGATTTAACGCCCTCTGAAGTCAGGGTTGGAGATATATCGGTACAGTCAAATCCGGGTATCATACTAGAACTTATCTCATAACGAAACTCCGCGTTTCGTATTTAAAAATGTAATGGTATATCCATTATCGATTTTATAAAAAATGAGTTCTACATATGATTATGAGTAGGTTTACGCAGCTCTCACTCACCCCTAAATGGAGGCCTCTGGACTCGACCCTTAGCTAGGTGGTTGACACCTCTAACACTTAGTAATCCCGCGAGCTAAAGGTCATATCGTAGGTGTGTACCATATGAAATCTATAACAATCAAATAATCAACCCACGTATAGCCTATCGCTATCTTCGTGTAATGTGACCACTAGAAATAGTTATGCGGTATATGATTATGCGTGTTTTAAGTTAACTTTTTCTAGTCGAGTAAAATTATGTCTTATTATTTAGTGATCGATTAATGTTATAAACAATCAGTTCCTAGTGAATCTACTATACAACAATCAATACGTTATTGTAATTTAAAGTAAATTCACCATTAACAAACAATTATCATATACAAGTATAACTCAACCCTATACAACATTCAATTATTAATCATAATTTATATTTACTAATTATAAACCCAAGCAAATATGGGATTATTAGGAAAAACTCACTCAGCCATAGATGACTCAAGGGTCGTAATAATTTGATGGCAGCTCAGGGTCAAGGTCAAGATCACCTGAGAATAAGGAATATAAAAATTTGTAAGTTTGAAAATTTAAAGTTAAATTAGTATCGTAATTTGTAAAGTTTACTTTACTTAGTTACGCGAAATTGTCAATTTGAGTTTTTTATTGAATTGCGTATAATTTTTTCATTTTAACTCGGATCATTATGAACTTATAGTCCATTTTGATCGTTTTCGAGTGTATTTTCTCCTAGTAAAGTCCGTTTTAGACATTATGACTCGCAGCTTGAACTATGATATAAAAATATCATAAAATTTATTATTTTAATTTAAAAAGTTATAAAATATTAATTT
>JAMXBB010000001.1:27413052-27428856 GCA_024138015.1 Lumnitzera littorea
ATCCAAGGGTTACATGAAACCCTAGGTTCCATAATCCTAAATACTTGAATTCTAAGCTATCATAACGAATCTAAAAATGAGTTCCATCAAAGACATGAAATAAAGCATGAAAACCCCTCTTGATTTGATGAACAATCTCTAATCTTGAAATCGATGTCGTTATTGCTTCTTGATTGATGTTCTCCTCAAGTCTCCTCTCGTCTCTTGTGTCTCTCCGTTTCTGTAATGTCTCCCTTCTTTTTAAACCCTAAGATCTTCTTATATATGTGTATTACACGGATTTTATTTTCGTCACCAGACACGGCCTGGGACATGGCCATGTCCCCAGGTCGTGTAACTTTCTGCATAAAGGCAAAATTTCTACACAACTTCAAAATTTCGTAACTTCTTCGTTTGAACTCGGAATTGAGTGAAACTTGATTCGTTTTCTTCGTTTTTGAGCCTAGAATGCGTTTAAACCATGAAATCAACATTTTACTCAATTAAGTATCAATTTCTTTAAAGAAAACCAAAAATGTACGGGAAATGCTATAAAATCACCATATGAAATATGTTTAAAATTAGAGTTATCAAATTTCCCCACACTTGAGCATTTGCTTGTCCTCAAGCAAATAAATCAAAACAAAACTTTCAGGACAAGAAACACTAAACAAAATTTATCACTGTTTAAGAAACCGGTAAATGAATACACTTGACTCGAAGAAAGGTAAGAAAATCATTCTCAACTAACTTGCAATAATAAAGTCAACCAATTTCATCTAACCATATTCGAATGCCCCAACAATACTTAATACTAGAATTCACTAGTTAATTTATGAAAATCAAAGTTTAACCAAGCCATTTAATCAAGGATTCTTAAACTAAAAATTAAATTTAACATCTTGCCAACCGAGAAAGAGTCATAAAAATTTTATCCATTCGACTAAAATGTATACAATTCTCTCTTCCATCTCACCAAGCACCATAATCTAAAACAAACACATTTTACATCCACTCTTCCTCTGATCATCCCCCTAGTTCATGCTTTTGTTGAGAGGTCTTTTGAATTTACCTGATTTAAGCACAATTGTGTTGGTAGCGGGAAAGAATCTCGCTCTTCTGAGGGACCAAGACCGATCCATACCAATTTATTTCTTATATTGATAGCGGGAAAGAACCTTGCTCTTCTGACGGACCAAGGCCGATCTATATCAATTTTTTTCATTAGAATTGGCATTGGGGCTCAATCTCGCTCTTCTAACGGACCAAGACGAATCCTTACCAATTTTTTCTATTCATACACTTGTTATTACTTTTGACCTCCAATCATTATGATTTTTCAGGGGTTTCTCAAAAGAAGAATTTCATTTGTTTGTTTGCTAAAAATTATAAGACTCTTAAAAATTTCTAAGAAAAAGGTATACACAAAAGTAAATTTAAAAATAACCATTACTAACTCTCAACTAGTGATGTTGCTCCAATCTCAAGTCTTAAAATCCTAAGCTAAATAACTCGTAACATTACCTTCCAAAAATTTGACTAATCAATTCTAATAAAGTATCATAAGGTCAATAATGATCAACATGACATAGTTGATTTGGCTCAATACCAGTTAATCACCTATTGCAAGTTAACTTAAAAAGTAATTGGGTTAAATATGAATAATTGGTCTCCTAAACAGTAACAAATTCGTATGTATCCCTTCCCCACACTTAATAATGTACATTGTCCCTAATGTACTACAAAAAATCATAGCAGCAAGAAAAAAAAAAAAACAGCATAGGAAAAAGGAAACATATGTAATAAAAAGAAACTAATACTTCCCTGGCAGTCGAAAAGAAGTGCAAAACGAAGAAGCAGCATCATTATATATAACGGAGTTCATAAGTCTTGATCAATAAAAGAAAACACAAAAAATGTGAAACTAAGAAGAGTGATCAGAATCCGTCTCCTCAGCCTCCTCATCAGATGATGCCTCAGCCATAGTAGCATCATCATCATCATCACCCTCCTCATCCTCCTCACTTTCTCCAGCCTCCTCGTCTTCACCCTCCTCATCAACCTCTTCCTCACTACTCTCATCCTCCTCATCCTTTTCCTCACTCGCCTCTTCAGTAGTAGCCGACGCTTTCATTTTGAGAAATTCTTCCATTCTGTCCTGTCGGAGATGAAGTTTATCCATACTCTCTCGTATATAACGAACCTCAGACAGCAACAAATCAAATTTATCGTCTAAGCTAGCTGAAGACGTTTGGCCCCGAGATATGCTGCTGCGAGAGCGTCGACCTTGACTTCTTGATGGTAGGAGGTTCATGAGGCGGAAGGAATTGAGGCGCATAGGAGTGACTTGGCTAATGAAAGTCAATGAGAGCCAAGCAACAACCTTAGTTCTCATAGCCTACACTAGTAATGTAATATAAGGGCCACAGCAAATATGCCCTTTCTTCCGAGTAGTGGTGGCTTGATGGTTGAAGAGTTCGGCGATTTCAATGGCTAGATTGATGGGGTGCTTATGGATGACACTGTAAAGATAGAGGCAATCCTTGTTAGACACCACCCCGATGCTAAGGCCTCTACCAGTCAATGTATGGGAGAAAAGCCAATGAAGAACTCGATATTCAGGCCTAACTAATTGAGAGGCCTTACTCCTAGCGGGATCATAAGCATCGCCAACCATGATCTCATTCCAAAATGACCCTGCTGTAACGCCACGAGGAAACTGACACGAGAGACTTTGGAATTCTTCCGTCCAAGTGTATCTATCTGCATATAAACCAAGATAGCAGCCCAGTTGAGTGATGAACATGTGGAATGGATGGCCACTCAAGGTAAAGTGTAATTGGCGGTTTGGACCCATGCGAGTAGCACTGTCTTTATCCAGCTTATAAGTGCACAGAAATTCCAGGGTCAGCTCTTTATAAACTGGAGCTTCAAAGGATAATAGGCGCTCCCAAACGGTACCATCCAAGAGCGCCTTCATCTCGGTGGTGAGCTCTAGTTGAGCGAGAACATCCCAATCCAACCGAAGGGTCTCGCTAAAAGGCTTAGACTGAAGCAATTGGTAACGTTGTACTTGATAGTCCTCCTTAAATTGGAGCATTGGGTGCTCCATAGGAGGAAGAGTTGCCAGTGGCTCAACAATTGCGCCGGCTTGTGACGAAGAGGATGCCGCAAATTTGGATTTCCGGCGAACGAAAAGCTTAGATCGATTAGCCATTGGAATACCTGAAAAGAGACAACAAGCCAAATCACACACGGACATCTATATTGCACATAATTTGCAGCAAACAGAAAAATAGGAATAACAATGGGTGAGATTGTGAAAGGAATGCTTATTGGGGCATTTCATCGAACATATAGAGTGCAGCAAGAAAATGAGGTGGTAGAAAAGAAATGAGTGGAAAATACTTCCAGCGAATTCTACTACACACTAATTAACGAGGAAAAACAAGCGTCTATACATATAAGAGACGCGAAATGACCCAGAATTATGATTGCCCATTGCTAACCCTAACAAGCATGAATGGAGCATGACAGTAAATTAACTAATGATGCATAGTCATGATCCATATAAGATAAGCAATAATGAAATCTAATTAGATGAAGAAGCATGATAACATATAAGATCAAGAATTAAAAGCAATGATGCATAGTCATGGATGAAAAATCAAAAGATAGCAGCAGGGCAAAAACAATAGGCATAAAAGGCAGAACACATAACCCAATTGCTGCAGCATAAGGAAGAGAAAGGAGAATTAAGGATAAAGACTTACTTGGATTAAAGTGTAGAAAGTCGGGATTATGGAGAGAAGAGGGAGAATGAGAGCAAATGTAAGAGGGATATGTGTGATTGTGAGAGTGTGGAATTTAAATAAACCGGTCGTATGTAAAAACCGTGTTATTTGAGGCAACACGGGCTGGGACACGACCGTGTCCCACGCCCGTGTAACATTCTGTGCGTGTCGTGTGTTACCTGGACAGACACGGGCTGGGATACGACCGTGTCCCTTGCCCGTGTAACAATCTGTGCTCGTGTTATGAAAACTAGACAGACACAGGCTGGGACACGACCGTGTCCCACACCCGTGTAACTTTCTGTTCTCGGGTGGTGTCTGGACGCACACGGGCTGGGACACAACCGTGTCCCACGCCCGTGTAACTTACTGTTCACTGGTGAAAATTCTGGGCGCACATGGGCTGGGGACACGACCGTGTCCCTCGCCTGTGTAACTTTCTGTACATGGGTGAAGATTGCTGGGCGCACACGAGTTGGGGACACGACCGTGTCCCTCGCCCGTGTAACTTTCTGTGCCCACGGCGAGGATCAAAGTCTGGGCGGACACGGGCTGGGAACACGACCGTGTCCCATGCCCGTGTAACTTTCTGTGGGTGGACATTTTTGATCATCTGGATGGACACGGGCTAGGACACGACCGTATCCCTTTCCCGTGTAACGAAAAATTTTTTTTTTTTTTAAATCAAGAAAAAGGAACTTAGAAATAATATAACTAAATAGAAAATGAAAAATTAAAATTAAGAAGGAAAAGACTATGACTAAAAATTGAAAGAAAAATATACGAAGCAAAGCAAAGTTAGATAAAACGGACAATAAAATGGAGAAAAATTAAAGAACTAAAACATAAGCAGAATTAGACATGAGTTACCTCCCAAGAAGCGCTTTAGTTAACGTCGATAGCTCGACGGGATACGTCTTCTTACGTTAGTTCTGTCGGATGGAGATAAAACTCCTCCCAGCCAACATGCTCCAAGTTTCCACTCAAGTATAATTTCAACCGTTGTCCATTTACCTTAAATGTGCCCTTCTCCGGGTGTGTAACTTCAACAGTCCCATACGGGAAGACTCGTGTAATTGTAAATGGTCCAGACCACCTGGATTTTAACTTACCTGGGAATAAACGCAGGCGAGAATTGTACAAAAGGACATGATCACCTTCTTTAAATTGTCGACCTTGTTTAATACGCTGATCATGATACTTTTTGGCCCTTTCTTTGTATAACTTGGAGTTCTCATATGCATTCGCTCGCCATTCCTCAAGCTCGTTCAATTGAAGTTTCCTGTAAGAACCTGCACGCTCAAAATCAACATTAGTACACTTAATCGCCCAATAAGCCTTATGCTCTATCTCGACCGGTAAATGACAAGCTTTGCCATATACAAGTCGGTAGGGTGTGGTGCCGAGTGGTGTTTTGTAGGCGGTTCTATATGCCCATAGAGCATCATCCAACTTTTCTGACCAATCTTTCCTATGATACTCTACAGTTTTTTCAAGAATTCGCTTAAGATCGCGATTGGCAACTTCTACTTGGCCACTACTTTGGGGGTGGTACAGGGTGGCTATCCTATGTGTAACGCCATAGCGTTCCAATACTTGATCGAGTTGAGCATTGCAAAAGTGTGTTCCCCTATCACTTATAATTGTTCTAGGGGTGCCAAATCGAGAAAATAGGCCTTTCAAGAATTTTTTTACTACCCTAGCATCATTAGTAGGTAGGGCTTTAGCTTCCACCCACTTAGAGACATAGTCAATGGCTACTAGGATATATTTGTTTTCATTTGAGTTCGGAAAAGGACCCATGAAATCGATTCCCCACACATCAAATACCTCAACCTCGATGATGGGGTTTTGTGGCATTTCATCCCTACGGGATATATTTCCCACTCGTTGGCAACGATCACAGCTTTCAATATATCTCTGGGCATCTTTAAATAGGGTAGGCCAATAAAATCCTGCCTCTAGGACCTTATGAGCTGTCCTATTGGCACTATGATGCTCACCCGTGGGCCCCGAATGACAGTGGCTCAAAATTCGCCAACCTTCAAGGTGTGGTACACACCTTCGAATGACATGATCTGCACATACTTTAAACAGGTAAGGATCATCCCAAAAATAATGTTTCACATCAGAAAAGAATTTCTTCTTTTGCTGGTGTTGAAGTCCCTTCGGTATGATCCTAGCAGCTAAAAAATTAGCAATATCTGCAAACCAAGGAATTTCCATATCACTTACTTGGGCGATGGCATAGAGTCGCTCCTCAGGGAATTCATCCTTGATCTCGTTCTCGTCGAGCAATTCCAAGTTTGGGTTCTCCAATCGGGACAGGTGATCTGCTGCTAAATTCTCAGCACCTTTTTTATTTTTGATCTCCACATCAAACTCTTGCAGCAACAAGATCCACCTAATCAATCTTGGTTTTGCATCCGGCTTTGCTAACAAGTACCTGAGGGCAGAATGATCAGTATAAACAATTACCTTAGATAGAAGCAAATAAGAGTGAAATTTATCAAAGGCAAAAACAACGGCTAGCAACTCTTTTTCTGTAGTAGTGTAGTTCTCCTGAGCATTCGTAAGAGTTTTGCTAGCATAGTGAATTGGTTGAAAGTGCTTGTCTCGCCTTTGCCCCAGCACTGCCCCGACTGCGTGATCACTTGCATCACACATAAGCACAAAGGGGAGTGCCCAATCAGGTACTACCATGATTGGAGCATTGGTAAGTTTCTCTTTAAGGATATTGAAAGCTTTCAAACACTCCTGAGAGAAAACATAAGGCACATCCTTCTCTAATAACTTAGTCAAAGGGCGGGCAATTTTTGAGAAATCCTTGATGAATTGCCTATAAAAACCTGCGTGTCCTAAGAAACTTCTTATGGCCCTGACCGAAGTTGGAGATGGGAGTCTTGCAATCGCATCCACTTTGGCAGTATCCACCTCAATTCCTCGATACGAGATTTTATGGCCTAACACGATACCTTCTTGAACCATGAAGTGGCACTTTTCCCAGTTGAGGACAAGGTTGGTCTCTTCACACCGAGTAAGTACCCTGTCCAAATTATTCAAACAAAGGTCAAATGAGTTGCTAAAAACTGAAAAATCGTCCATAAATACCTCCATTATGTCCTCAATCAAATCATCAAAAATAGCTAACATGCATCGCTGGAATGTAGCCGGTGCATTGCAAAGACCAAAAGGCATTCTGCGATAAGCAAAAGTGCCATAAGGACAAGTGAAAGTGGTCTTTTCTTGATCTTCCGGTGCAATAGGTATCTGAAAATAACCAAATAAGCCATCTAGAAAACAATAAAACATATGTCCAGCTAATCGTTCTATCATTTGATCAATAAAAGGTAAGGGGAAATGGTCTTTTCGTGTAGCATCATTTAACTTTCGCTAATCGATACATACACGCCAACCTGTTACCGTTCTCATCGGAATCAATTCATTTTTTTCATTAGGGACTATTGTCATCCCACTTTTTTTTAGAACAACTTGCACTGGACTTACCTATGAACTGTCAGAGATAGGATATATCATACCTGCATTGAGGAGTTTGATAACTTCCTTTTTGACTACCTCTTTCATATTTGGATTCAAACGTCTTTGGGGCTGCACAACTGGCTTATAATTTTCTTCCATTAAAATCTTATGAGTACAAAAGGAGGGATTGATACCTCGAATATCGGATATTTTCCAAGCAATGGCCCTCTTATACTCCTTGAGTACTTTCAGTAACCTTTCTTTCTGTTCTTTTTCCAAATCGGATGCTATAATTACCGGTAATTTGGAGTCCTTCTCTAAGAAGGCATATTCCAAATAGTCAGTTAATTGTTTTAGCTCCACTACTGGTGGTTCCTCAATCGAAGGTTTAACTGTGCTTCCTTCCTCTTTTTAATCTCTTCAAACCCTATCCCAATAGAGATGGGTTTATTTGTCTCCAGTTGGGCTGTCACCTCAGATTTGACAGGATTTTCCGAAGCCGTCTCCATGCCTAATTGCAAGCAACTCTCCAACGGATCTTTAAGAAGAACTTCCTGCATATAACTCGAAACAAAAGTGTCAGTAACATCAAGAAGGTAGCAAGTATCATCCTGATTGATAGATTTTTTCATAGCCTCTGAAATTTTAAACGTGATCTCTTCATCTCCTACTCGAAGAATGAGCTTGCCACCACTAACATCAATGATAGCCCTGGCGGTAGCTAAGAATGGTCTTCCTAGGATAAGGGGTAACTCAAAATCGTTATCCATATCCAATATCACAAAATCAACTGGAAAAATGAATTTACCCACTCGGACTAATACATCCTCAAATATGCCTCTAGGATACTTCATAGATCTATCAGCTAATTGCAAACTCATGCGTGTGGGCTTAGGTTCCCTTAATCCTAGTTTCTTGAAAAATTTGTAAGGCATTAAATTGATGCTAGCACCCAAATCAGCTAATGCTTTGTCAGTTAACAGATCACCAATATGACAAGGAATGGTAAAACTTCCTAGGTCTTTTAGCTTTTTGGGCAACTTGTTTTGCACAATCGCTGAACACTTTTCATCCAAGATGACTGTAGAAAGCTCCTCAAGCTTCCTCTTGTTGGATAGCAAATCTTTCAAGAACTTAGCGTACTTCGACATCTGTGACAAGGCATCAACAAGAGGTAAGTTAATATGCAGTTGTTTAAAGAGGTCAAGGAACTTACTGAATTGTTGGTCATTGCGATCTTTCTCGAGTCTTTGGGGATATGGGATTGGTGGTTGATATTCTTTCACCTTTGATGACTCTACATCTTCTGTTGCTTTCGTCCCTTCCTTGCTCTTGCTAGTCTCTTCGCTAACCTTCCTTTCAGCATGCAACTCCTTCCCATTCCGAAGTGTTACTGCCTTAACATGTTCCTTTGGATTGGGTTCTGTATTTCCAGGTAGTGATCCCTGCGGTCTTTCAGAGATTAGCTTCACAAGTTGACCAATTTGGTTCTCAAGATTGCGATTTGGAGCCTCTTGATTTCTCAGCGAGGATTTAATGTTGGATAAGCGAGCCTCATTGCCTTGAATGTATTTTATGAGAAGTTCTTCCACACTGGGCTTCTTTTCTTGAGGGAGAGGAGGTGGGAATGGTCGTTGAAATCCAGGTAGACCAAAGTTGGTCTTCTGCTGGCCTTGGTTTTGGTTTCCCCATGAGAAATTGGGGTGATTCCTCCATCCTGGATTGTAAGTGTTGCTGTAGGGGTTATTTTATTGCTTAGGTGGATTTCCTAGATAATCCACCTGTTCCAATTGTTCTTGTGTTCCATACCCCTGCATACTAAAATCACTTACATTCGATTGCACTTGTTGAGGGCCAATTGAGAGTGCGTCAATCTTTTTACTCAACAAGTCCACCTTGGCTGCCAGAGCAGTGGTCAAGTCCACATCATAAACTCCCATGGCCTTTTGCTTGGCTCTAGTGCTTTCCCATTAGTAGTTGTTCATCGCTATTCCTTCAATTAAATTCTGGGCTTGCTCAGGTGTCTTAGTGTTCAAAGTACCTCCTGCGGATGCATCAATCATCTGTCTAGTGGATAGATTGAGACCATTATAGAAGGTCTGAATCTGCATCCATAGTGGGAGGCCATGATGTGGGCACCTCCTGAGCAAGTCCTTGAACCGCTCCCAAGTGTCATATAGCGTCTCTGCTTCCAATTGAGCAAAACACGAAATATCATTCCGAAGTTTCGCTGTCTTTGCAGGTGGGAAATACTTCTCCAAAAATTTCTCTACCAATTCATTCCAAGTTGAGATTGAATTTCTTGGTAGGGAGTTCAACCATTGTTTTGCTCTTCCCCTCAAGGAGAAAGGGAATAGTCGCAGTCGAATGGCATCATCCGTGGCTCCGTTGATTTTGAACATATCACAAATCTCTAGAAAACTAGAGATGTGGGCATTAGGATCTTTGTCTTGGAGACCGTCAAACTGAACATATTGTTGCACCATTTGTATGATGTTAGGAGCAATTTGGAAGTTATTAGCCGCGACGGTTGGCCTTGCAATATTGGAGTCAGCTCCAATAAGTGTAGGCCTTGAATAATCAGACATGGTCCGATTTGCTTCATTCCCGTTGTTAGCCATGTGTGGTGGATCTTCTTGCTCGATGAATTGAGAGTTGGCCTCTTTACCTTCTTCTTTGATCTCAATGATTGATTTGTCATCTATGGTTGCCACAACTTGTCTAGGTCGCGATCTCAAATTTTGAAGGGCAGTTCTCTCAATTTCAGGATCGAGTTCTACTAAATCTTCCGGATTACTGCGGGTCATGCACTATAAAGGCAAGAAATAAAAAATCAATTGCAGCTCTAGATAATAAAAATAAACAATGAAAACAAAAGAAAATAAAGAAAAAATGGTTAAAGTAATAAAACAACTAGCGTTCTTAATATCAAAAATCCCCGGCAACGGCGCCAAAAACTTGATACGAGGCAAGCGCACCTATCAATTTTAATATAGTCGGATATGAGTCCGAGTCGATCCCTCAGAGATTTTGAGTACTAATATTAACTTTAGCTTTATTATCTAACCGGAAAATTATGTCGAGTTGAATGAATTAAAAATACTGAAATTAATAAACTAAACTAATTATGAGACTTAACTAAGCAATTTAGAAAGTAATAAACTACTAACGACTTCAAGTATGCAATGATGTATTTAGGAATTATTTCCCCTAGTGTTTAACATGTAACCTTTTTAAAATATATTCAATTTAGTTTCTATGATTCTTGACCGGAGGGATTCACAATTAAAGCTAATATCTTTCTCAAGCATATTAACCCTAATTCTAAATTATTTACCAGAATCTCTTCACTTAGCAATATAACTTAGAATTGCATTAATGTTTAATGAATTCCCACACAAACAATCAACTTTCCGAAAGAAACATGTATCTTATCTCTAAGTATACATGTAATTCTCTTTAATTATGTTAAGATCTAATTACACATGCAATTTCTCAATCAACATGCATAATATCATATATTGATACTCTAGAATTATCAATCCATATCTAAACGACATAATTGAATCAAGAAAAGATAGAAACTTTCTTGGAATTATAATTCAATCCAAGGGTTACATGAAACCCTAGGTTCCATAATCCTAAATACTTGAATTCTAAGCTATCATAACGAATCTAAAAATGAGTTCCATCAAAGACATGAAATAAAGCATGAAAACCCCTCTTGATTTGATGAACAATCTCTAATCTTGAAATCGATGTCGTTATTGCTTCTTGATTGATGTTCTCCTCAAGTCTCCTCTCGTCTCTTGTGTCTCTCCGTTTCTGTAATGTCTCCCTTCTTTTTAAACCCTAAGATCTTCTTATATATGTGTATTACACGGATTTTATTTTCGTCACCAGACACGGCCTGGGACATGGCCATGTCCCCAGGTCGTGTAACTTTCTGCATAAAGGCAAAATTTCTACACAACTTCAAAATTTCGTAACTTCTTCGTTTGAACTCGGAATTGAGTGAAACTTGATTCGTTTTCTTCGTTTTTGAGCCTAGAATGCGTTTAAACCATGAAATCAACATTTTACTCAATTAAGTATCAATTTCTTTAAAGAAAACCAAAAATGTACGGGAAATGCTATAAAATCACCATATGAAATATGTTTAAAATTAGAGTTATCAAATTTCCCCACACTTGAGCATTTGCTTGTCCTCAAGCAAATAAATCAAAACAAAACTTTCAGGACAAGAAACACTAAACAAAATTTATCACTGTTTAAGAAACCGGTAAATGAATACACTTGACTCGAAGAAAGGTAAGAAAATCATTCTCAACTAACTTGCAATAATAAAGTCAACCAATTTCATCTAACCATATTCGAATGCCCCAACAATACTTAATACTAGAATTCACTAGTTAATTTATGAAAATCAAAGTTTAACCAAGCCATTTAATCAAGGATTCTTAAACTAAAAATTAAATTTAACATCTTGCCAACCGAGAAAGAGTCATAAAAATTTTATCCATTCGACTAAAATGTATACAATTCTCTCTTCCATCTCACCAAGCACCATAATCTAAAACAAACACATTTTACATCCACTCTTCCTCTGATCATCCCCCTAGTTCATGCTTTTGTTGAGAGGTCTTTTGAATTTACCTGATTTAAGCACAATTGTGTTGGTAGCGGGAAAGAATCTCGCTCTTCTGAGGGACCAAGACCGATCCATACCAATTTATTTCTTATATTGATAGCGGGAAAGAACCTTGCTCTTCTGACGGACCAAGGCCGATCTATATCAATTTTTTTCATTAGAATTGGCATTGGGGCTCAATCTCGCTCTTCTAACGGACCAAGACGAATCCTTACCAATTTTTTCTATTCATACACTTGTTATTACTTTTGACCTCCAATCATTATGATTTTTCAGGGGTTTCTCAAAAGAAGAATTTCATTTGTTTGTTTGCTAAAAATTATAAGACTCTTAAAAATTTCTAAGAAAAAGGTATACACAAAAGTAAATTTAAAAATAACCATTACTAACTCTCAACTAGTGATGTTGCTCCAATCTCAAGTCTTAAAATCCTAAGCTAAATAACTCGTAACATTACCTTCCAAAAATTTGACTAATCAATTCTAATAAAGTATCATAAGGTCAATAATGATCAACATGACATAGTTGATTTGGCTCAATACCAGTTAATCACCTATTGCAAGTTAACTTAAAAAGTAATTGGGTTAAATATGAATAATTGGTCTCCTAAACAGTAACAAATTCGTATGTATCCCTTCCCCACACTTAATAATGTACATTGTCCCTAATGTACTACAAAAAATCATAGCAGCAAGAAAAAAAAAAAAACAGCATAGGAAAAAGGAAACATATGTAATAAAAAGAAACTAATACTTCCCTGGCAGTCGAAAAGAAGTGCAAAACGAAGAAGCAGCATCATTATATATAACGGAGTTCATAAGTCTTGATCAATAAAAGAAAACACAAAAAATGTGAAACTAAGAAGAGTGATCAGAATCCGTCTCCTCAGCCTCCTCATCAGATGATGCCTCAGCCATAGTAGCATCATCATCATCATCACCCTCCTCATCCTCCTCACTTTCTCCAGCCTCCTCGTCTTCACCCTCCTCATCAACCTCTTCCTCACTACTCTCATCCTCCTCATCCTTTTCCTCACTCGCCTCTTCAGTAGTAGCCGACGCTTTCATTTTGAGAAATTCTTCCATTCTGTCCTGTCGGAGATGAAGTTTATCCATACTCTCTCGTATATAACGAACCTCAGACAGCAACAAATCAAATTTATCGTCTAAGCTAGCTGAAGACGTTTGGCCCCGAGATATGCTGCTGCGAGAGCGTCGACCTTGACTTCTTGATGGTAGGAGGTTCATGAGGCGGAAGGAATTGAGGCGCATAGGAGTGACTTGGCTAATGAAAGTCAATGAGAGCCAAGCAACAACCTTAGTTCTCATAGCCTACACTAGTAATGTAATATAAGGGCCACAGCAAATATGCCCTTTCTTCCGAGTAGTGGTGGCTTGATGGTTGAAGAGTTCGGCGATTTCAATGGCTAGATTGATGGGGTGCTTATGGATGACACTGTAAAGATAGAGGCAATCCTTGTTAGACACCACCCCGATGCTAAGGCCTCTACCAGTCAATGTATGGGAGAAAAGCCAATGAAGAACTCGATATTCAGGCCTAACTAATTGAGAGGCCTTACTCCTAGCGGGATCATAAGCATCGCCAACCATGATCTCATTCCAAAATGACCCTGCTGTAACGCCACGAGGAAACTGACACGAGAGACTTTGGAATTCTTCCGTCCAAGTGTATCTATCTGCATATAAACCAAGATAGCAGCCCAGTTGAGTGATGAACATGTGGAATGGATGGCCACTCAAGGTAAAGTGTAATTGGCGGTTTGGACCCATGCGAGTAGCACTGTCTTTATCCAGCTTATAAGTGCACAGAAATTCCAGGGTCAGCTCTTTATAAACTGGAGCTTCAAAGGATAATAGGCGCTCCCAAACGGTACCATCCAAGAGCGCCTTCATCTCGGTGGTGAGCTCTAGTTGAGCGAGAACATCCCAATCCAACCGAAGGGTCTCGCTAAAAGGCTTAGACTGAAGCAATTGGTAACGTTGTACTTGATAGTCCTCCTTAAATTGGAGCATTGGGTGCTCCATAGGAGGAAGAGTTGCCAGTGGCTCAACAATTGCGCCGGCTTGTGACGAAGAGGATGCCGCAAATTTGGATTTCCGGCGAACGAAAAGCTTAGATCGATTAGCCATTGGAATACCTGAAAAGAGACAACAAGCCAAATCACACACGGACATCTATATTGCACATAATTTGCAGCAAACAGAAAAATAGGAATAACAATGGGTGAGATTGTGAAAGGAATGCTTATTGGGGCATTTCATCGAACATATAGAGTGCAGCAAGAAAATGAGGTGGTAGAAAAGAAATGAGTGGAAAATACTTCCAGCGAATTCTACTACACACTAATTAACGAGGAAAAACAAGCGTCTATACATATAAGAGACGCGAAATGACCCAGAATTATGATTGCCCATTGCTAACCCTAACAAGCATGAATGGAGCATGACAGTAAATTAACTAATGATGCATAGTCATGATCCATATAAGATAAGCAATAATGAAATCTAATTAGATGAAGAAGCATGATAACATATAAGATCAAGAATTAAAAGCAATGATGCATAGTCATGGATGAAAAATCAAAAGATAGCAGCAGGGCAAAAACAATAGGCATAAAAGGCAGAACACATAACCCAATTGCTGCAGCATAAGGAAGAGAAAGGAGAATTAAGGATAAAGACTTACTTGGATTAAAGTGTAGAAAGTCGGGATTATGGAGAGAAGAGGGAGAATGAGAGCAAATGTAAGAGGGATATGTGTGATTGTGAGAGTGTGGAATTTAAATAAACCGGTCGTATGTAAAAACCGTGTTATTTGAGGCAACACGGGCTGGGACACGACCGTGTCCCACGCCCGTGTAACATTCTGTGCGTGTCGTGTGTTACCTGGACAGACACGGGCTGGGATACGACCGTGTCCCTTGCCCGTGTAACAATCTGTGCTCGTGTTATGAAAACTAGACAGACACAGGCTGGGACACGACCGTGTCCCACACCCGTGTAACTTTCTGTTCTCGGGTGGTGTCTGGACGCACACGGGCTGGGACACAACCGTGTCCCACGCCCGTGTAACTTACTGTTCACTGGTGAAAATTCTGGGCGCACATGGGCTGGGGACACGACCGTGTCCCTCGCCTGTGTAACTTTCTGTACATGGGTGAAGATTGCTGGGCGCACACGAGTTGGGGACACGACCGTGTCCCTCGCCCGTGTAACTTTCTGTGCCCACGGCGAGGATCAAAGTCTGGGCGGACACGGGCTGGGAACACGACCGTGTCCCATGCCCGTGTAACTTTCTGTGGGTGGACATTTTTGATCATCTGGATGGACACGGGCTAGGACACGACCGTATCCCTTTCCCGTGTAACGAAAAATTTTTTTTTTTTTTAAATCAAGAAAAAGGAACTTAGAAATAATATAACTAAATAGAAAATGAAAAATTAAAATTAAGAAGGAAAAGACTATGACTAAAAATTGAAAGAAAAATATACGAAGCAAAGCAAAGTTAGATAAAACGGACAATAAAATGGAGAAAAATTAAAGAACTAAAACATAAGCAGAATTAGACATGAGTTACCTCCCAAGAAGCGCTTTAGTTAACGTCGATAGCTCGACGGGATACGTCTTCTTACGTTAGTTCTGTCGGATGGAGATAAAACTCCTCCCAGCCAACATGCTCCAAGTTTCCACTCAAGTATAATTTCAACCGTTGTCCATTTACCTTAAATGTGCCCTTCTCCGGGTGTGTAACTTCAACAGTCCCATACGGGAAGACTCGTGTAATTGTAAATGGTCCAGACCACCTGGATTTTAACTTACCTGGGAATAAACGCAGGCGAGAATTGTACAAAAGGACATGATCACCTTCTTTAAATTGTCG
>JAMXBB010000001.1:27429356-27471294 GCA_024138015.1 Lumnitzera littorea
TATAAATGTACATGTAAATAAATAAATCAATAAAATACTTAGTATATTCATAGTATAGAATACATATACATACAAAATAAATAATTAACTTACCTAAAATCTCTTAGTTTTTTCCTCTTCTTCTTAGTTTTGCATGATTTTCCTTCTTCTTTTTCTTTATTTCATTTTTTGGTTTGCTTTCTTTTTTTTTTTTATGGTTTTGTTTTTAATTTCCAAACGTAAGCAAACAAAAATCTAGCAAGAGAGAGATAAAAAGTAAAAGACAAAGAAGAAAAAAAAATCATCTACTCAAATCTCCTCATTAATTTGGATATGATCTTTACTTTAAGTACTTTGTCTTTTGTCTTTTAATTACATGACACTTGTAATTTGAAATTAAGCACATGGGCTGTTGGACTTATTGGAAGCCAACGTGGAGCAAGGAAAAAAAATAGAAGAAGAAAAGAAAATAAAGAAAAAGAAAGAAAAAGGAAAATAAAAATAATTATATGTAATTTTTCTAAATATGAAAATAATAAAAATAACATTTATAAATTAATATTGGAATTTTATGAAAATTTATCAATTTAATTAATATTTATTACAATTATAATTTTTACAATTTATTTCAACATGTTTATTAAAAGTTTTATGCCATTACGCGATTTAGTTGATAATTGTCATCGACTACGATTATATCACTATTAAGTTATATTTATTTTATAAGCTTAACGTTATAATTTTAGGGTTTTGATCAAGTTCGAGTTCAATATTAAGTTCGATTTCGAGTAGTTATGCATATATCGAATTCAGAGTTTCTATACGCGATTTAGGTTTCGATAGATTTTTTTAAGGTTTTTATTACTTATAATATATTCAAATTTATAATTTATTAAATTTTTATCTTGCTCAGCTTTAATGATTCATAAAGCTATTTACAGTATTAGAGTTCAATTCTATTCTTAAATAACTAAATTTACGGAGTTTACAAAATTGATATATAAAGATAACGGATAATTACTAGCAAAAAAAAAGTAAAACTATATAGTATATGCATTGCTCGATATTTCAACTTAAATTGGACTTTCATGCCACTCTTATGTAAGGCTCTTAGCTTCTTCCATCTAGCCTGACGAGGATGTAGTTCATGAAAGCATAAAGTTCGAGTAATGTAGGATGGGATTATATGTAATTTGGTCTAATTATTATGGTTGATCATTCGTCACCTACTTTTTTGCCAAAAATTAAAAAAAAAAAAAGGGAAAAGAAAATTTATTATGTACAACCTGACAATTGTCGATTTTCACATCAGCAATTGCACCGAATGTCCTTACATCAAAATCCTTGAATGATTGGGCTCTTAAGCTAACAATGAGTTCGAACATCAGTGTATAGAAAAGATTCTTGCAACAAAATCATGAATTCATTTTTGCTTTATTAATTTTTGATGGACTTAGCTTGATCATGAACAAGTTAAAATTACATAGAACTTATTAATGCCAAAAAGTATAATGATTTTGATAGTCTATATGTAAAGAAATCTTTTCATTTGAGAATCTGAGATGCTTTCCTAATTACTTGCAACATATTTGGTCTACAAAAACTGTCTATCTGCTTGGTTGTAGTATAATCAAAATGGTATAGTATATAAACGAATTGTACTTGTAAAGAAGTATTCTTAATTCGTAGATGTACAAACACTTTTTATATATACATATGTAATTTTCATAGCTATAAATTTATATATCTATGTAATAGTATATCATATATATCTACTAGATATAGTAAATATATGATATATTATAGCTAACGTCATCTTCGTATATGACAATTATAGATGATTACTATATAATAGTTAACAATTATATGTGTTATAAATTTAAATATAATATTAGAGTAGATACATAATATATAATACCACAACATATATATTATATGCCATTATATATAATTTAATGCTTGAATTTCCGATACACTAGATTAGGAATAGCTAATATTTCTCTAAAAACTATGCATAAGTACTTTTAAACTAGGCTAAGAACAAAATTTTTCATCAAAAGGCTAATCTCAGTGAATAAACATAGAATTTAGGGCTAACAAAGAAAAATTACTTAATTTTACTCGAAAGTTTCGTTGAAGTACCAAGAGTAATACAAAGTGTCTTCATGTACTCTAGTTTGAAAGTAAGTTAATTCATACCCAATTTTATCTATAAATTTAAGTTTATAGTATTAGACCTTAATTATCGCGAAGTCAGAGATTCCAAAATACTTAAGTTAATTATGGAACTTCAACAAATAAGAAATCTAGATAGAATTGCGCCGAAAGGATAGGCACAAAATAGGATTAAGGCGTGGCAATTATCCATTAGCCGTTACAATGCCAATATGGAATCAAAAGGTTGATTTATTGGTTGGCAACAAATCTAGCGGATAAGGAATAATATTCATATACTATAATTTACTTTTTACCATATATCTCATTACGTTAAATAATAATGCTTATCTAAGCATCCTTGCTGGCAAGATAAACGCAAAGCGGCCGGGGCCAAGTCATGTTACACTTCATAACCGTAGGATAGGCTTATTACCTTTAATACAATTATTACATTAATTATTAATTTAAGAAATAAGCGTATAAATATCACCAATATACATTATTTTTTAGTCTCTTCTCATAAAAGTCACAAAATTTTAATTTAAGTGTAGTTTCCTCTCACCTCCATTAGGCCAAATAGCCTCACTATGAAGTATATATAACTTATCAACATATAGGCTATTTATCTGAGATATGTGTACATCTATCATTAGTCTACCTATTGTTTTTAGTTTTAGTAGTTCTTTGTATATAAATAGTCACCTAACTTCTTGTAACTAATTATCTAATCATTTCCTTCATTGTTTCCATTTTCATTCGTTCTAGAAGTTCTTGGTTCACCTTTATGCTGTAGTCCTTTCCTTTATTTCACATGGTATCAAAGCTTTGAATCGAATGCAAGGTATCTTCTTTACTAAAGCTTCCTTTTCATCATGAGTATAACAGAAGATTTTAGTAAAACTAGTGTAGTAGATCCTTTGATAACAGATCCACTCTATCTTTCTACTTTCGATAATCTTAACATAGTGATTGGAACATTATTGTTCAATGGAACCAATTTCTTGGGATGGAGTTGATCAATTAGGATGAATCTTCGTACTAAATTGAAACTTGGATTTATTGATGGTACAATTGCTAAACCTAATGATAATTCTACCAAACTAGTTAAATGGCAACGTTGCAATTATATGGTAGGTTGTTAGATATTAAATTCTATGGTTACTGAGATTTCACAAACATTCTTATATATACATTCGGCTAAGTAGCTTTAGGGAGACATAACATAACAGTTTGGAGTTTTAAATGGGCAACTGATTTTTTCAACTACAATATGATATTTGTAATCTTAAGCAACATAATCAGATTGTTGGAGCATATTATAGTAAAATAAAGAAATGCTAAGATGGGCTACAACAACTTCATGTATATCTTATGTGTACTTATGGTGTTATGAGTTAATGTTCTTGTGAGTTGAGAGAAAAGCTACTTGATTTTGAATCTTAAACTAAACTTGTGCATTTTTTTATGGGTCTTGATGAAGTATATGATGGAATTTGTAATCAAATTCTCTTAATGGATCCAATACCCTCAATGAATAAAGTATTTTATCTAGTACAACAAATTGAAAAGCAAAGGCAAGTTACTTCTATTAGAGGAAGGAATTTTAATATAATAGATAGGAAGAAAGGGAAGAATCGAGTTGTTTGTCAACATTGTAAGGTAAAAGGACACTCCATTGAGAGTTGTTTTCAGTTAATTGGTTATCCAGAATTAAGGGCAAAAGAGTTACTAAAGGGAAGGTTACTGTTGCAAATGTTGCTATGTTAGCTCCTAATGTACTTACTTAAGCAAATTGTGTTATTGATGCTATTCAAGGTTCATTAGTGGGTAATAGTAATAAACTTGTTAAAGCTGTAAGTGGCGATAACTTAAAAGTCGTGAATATACCTTTTGATCTTGATGAAAGTCTTAATACAAGAGCAAGGCAATCTTTTAGCCTTGATGATTAGGAGCTAGTTCAAAGCATATGCTATGAAATGCTTTAGATAATGAAAGGGAAAGGAACACATGGAATCGCTGTAATGGTGAATAATGTGCATTTTGTAGGTACTTCTTATGCACCTTTCTTTTCTTTAAATGCTTCTAGTAATAATGAATCCACTTGGATAGTTGACACGAGTGTCATAAATCACATGACCCCTTTTCCTTCCATCCTACATAATGTTTGCAAACTTATCCAACCCATTAATGTGAAAATGCCTAATGGAAAATCTATTGCTATTATAGAAGTAGGTTCAGCATACATTTCACCTTCACTGATACTTCATAACGTTTACCTTATCCCATGGTTTACTCATAATCTTCTTTTAACCCATTGTCTTCCTCATCTGCTTATGGCTATTTTTAATCTTATTGAATGCATGTTTTAGGACCATATTCTTAAGAGAATAGTAGCAATAGCCAGAGCTTTATGTAGCTTGTACATTCTTCATGCTGAAGACAATAATAATCACATTGTAGTGGTTGATTTCATTCCTTATACTTTTGTTCTTTCATGTGCTTCAAATTCTTGTAATTCCTTCATTTCTCTTGACTTGTTTCATGTTAGATTAGGTGATAACTCTATTTCTAAACTTCAACACTTAGACACTTGCAAACATTATGATTTTAAACACTTTGTTTGTGATGTGTATCAAGAGGCAAAGTTTCATGGGATACCTTTTGAAAAGAGTGTACATTGTTCTACTTTTTCTTTTGAACTTTTACATGTGGATGTTTAGGGTCCATGTGGTGTCATTGTTATTTCTAGAGCCAGATATTTCTTGACTATTGTTGATGATTTCACCAAATCTACTTAGATTTATCCCCTTCATCACAAATACCAAGTTCCTTTAATGCTTCAGCAATTCTTTTCTTATGTGGCTAATCATTTCTCTATAGTACCAAGTTCATCAGGACAAACAATGGTTTTAAGTTCATGTCCAATGTGCGCATGACATTTTTTAGCAATTTAAGAATTGTTCACTAGAGATCAGTGACTTACACTCCTCAACAAATTGGTTCGGTAGAGAGGAAACATAAGCATTTAATTGAAACATCACTAGCCTTAAGGCTTTATGCCCATTTATTAAGGAGTTTTAAGGAGAGTGTGTGCCTACAGCTACTCATTTGATTAACAAAATGCCAACAGCTTGTTTAGGATGGAAATCACCATTTGAAAAACTGTTTGGTAAGCCTCCTTCATATGATCATTTGAGGGTCATAGGGTGCTTCTAGTTTGTTGCTAAGCATCCAACTCTTAAAGATAAATTTGAACCTAGAAGACTTAAATGTGTATTTTTAAGATATACACATAGACAAAAAGGCTACAGAGTTTATGATCTTGCTTATAAACAAGTTGTCATTTCTTGAGATGTTGTTTTCTTTGAAAGTATATTTCCTTTCGAATCTTAAGCTATGATATCTTCTATTCCTCTTTCTCATGTGTCTTCCTTTCAAAGTCCTTTGTTGTTTGATACACATTCAAGTCCCTCTTGTGTTTTTGGTTAAACCTTTGCTACTTTACCTTATCAATCTTCAACTAATCAAATTACTCTTTCTTCCCTTGATCAAGCTTTACTTAATTAGCTAGATATTTCATCTACTAATCAATCTTCCATTAATTAGCCACTTGCTATTAGTCTTCCTTCTCATTCTTCATCACTACAGTTGAGGCATTCTCATAAGATAAGGAAGTCCCTACAATGGCTTCGTGATTTTGTACACAATGCACAATTTGATTTAGCTCTGGCTATTGTTAAACCTTTTGGCATGCATTCTCAACCAGTCTCTTCACGCCCTTATCCTTTGTTTGACCTATCAGCTTTTGTTCATTATCCCACTAATTTTGTGGTTTCTTTAGCCAAATTGTTACCTATCCAAGAGCTTAATAATTACTTAGAAGCATCTAAATGTAAGGAATGGCAAATTGCAATGCAACATGAATTAGATGCTTTAGAAAGTAATGAGACATGGGAGTTAACTACAGTGCTTAAGGGTAAGAAAGCTATAGGCTCTAAATGGTTCTAGAAAATTAAATATCGATTCGATGGTACTATTGAGCAATACAAGGTTAGACTTGTGGCAAAGGGATTTACATAGGTAAAAGGGGAGGACTATTGTCACGCCCCGAACAAGAAGAGTCATAACAGTCCCGCCGTGTAAACTAATCTAAGATAGAAGCTGACCTCACAGCTGCTATCGTAGACGCAGTTTACACAAGGCGCACAACTCAACCAGCTTGAAACGTCTGTTCTGACATCTGTTAATATCCAAACCTGTGGTAGAGCTTTAACAAAATACTTGTTTTATACAATCTGTAGTTTAGTACTACAACAGTAATTATACAACATTTCACGTCCAAGGGTAAGGATTACAATCAGAGTCTTTTAAAAACCACAGGTTATATGATTTATATACAATAAGTTAGAAAACTAGTGGGCTCCCAGGGAATTCCCATTTAGTTTTCTTCAAAACTTAAAGACAAAGCAAAAGCTCAGGTTCAGTTAAATTCCTCGTTCCTCACTTTCCCACACAGTAGCACACTAACCTGAGAACGTTGGTACCGGAACATCTTTTATCTTCACTCAGTACCTGCAAAAGAGTCTGTAGGGGTGTGAGCACAACTAGCTCAGTAAGTGGGGCGGAGTCAGAAGAGTACTATACAATCACAAATAAGGTTAATAATTATGATGAAATGCAATGCAATCACTCAAATGAAAACATCGCACAGTGTTAACTAGTCCACTGTGAGGTTAGAGAAATTTCATTCGCTCCAACCCGGATTGAGGAGTTTCATCGCGACTAAAGTTAAACCAAACCCGGGCTTGTGCAATGGAGAACACCCCCCTCCCAAGACCGCCTTCGAACCACGGCCCCCAACCTTGCCGCGACCTCCTCGCCTATCACTTAGTTCGACTAAGGATGGGGAAAGGACCATTTCAACTATCCTCATCGAAGGAAGTCGGTGTTTGGCTTAACACTCTTAATCGTTTCCCCTAACGGGTGATTATGCGTGACCAATTACACTTTAGTCGAATAATCATTAGTGATAATCAGAGGTGACCAATAAGTTCACACAATACAGAATCCATGCAAATATACAGAACAGCACACCAAGGAGTTGAACTCCTGTCACAACAGAGTATCATTCACACACATAGCATGCGCATAATCATCTAACTACAAACACAACCAGAAGTACTCTTGGGTCTCCGGATACTTTTAAAATAGTACCCAAATAGCGGCGAAGCTACCATCCCAACTTACTTGTTCAGACGTTCGTTATTTCTGACTTGAATTGTCAGCTGTCTTTGGAAAGTCCTAATTACACAAAAGGTCTAAATTTAGTTTTCGTAATAATTACGAAAAAATTAGGGTCTAATCTAAAATATATATATATATATATATATATTATTTCCATAATATACAGTCATATTATTAAATTATTAATTATTAACATTGTACATCATATTTACTATTACGTATTATATATCGTTTTGATCGTATCGAAACGTACCTTTTATTTATTAATCCACGTTTTGATTCCGGTAGAGTTACCGAAATGTGTATATTCTTGAATATGTTATAGATATAAGCTAGTTTGCTTAAGGTTATCCGATTTCAACAAAACTAGTGTCATTGAGTTCGTATAGACTTAACGACACATCTTATGAGTCCTGTTCCTAGAGATGGATTTTAACGGGTAGTTTGAATTTTTAATACAATTATACATAATTATATAAAAATGACCGTATTATGCGAAATTTACAGTTTTAAATTATATTTTATCCAATTTGTCCTTATATTGTAATAATATAAGTATTATTCAATTTTAATACACCTAAAGTACATCCCGATCAGAAAATATTAATAATTGTAATAAAATCTCTATTTAACCCAATTCGACCAGCAATCCTATATATAGGTTTTATTTAAGTATTTTACTCATTTTAGTCTATTAATATTACAAATACACCCCGACTTGTAATTTAAGCTATTTTACTTAATAAATTCGTAGTAAATAGTTTGGATTACCTAATAATTCCCCGAAAATTTCTATGGACTTCTAAAAATATAGGGAATTCAATTATCACTCGGTTTCAAGTTTTTGACCTATTGCCTATATTTTCGTATTGACGATTTTACCCCTAAATTTGATAAATTATCCAATTATAATTCTTTTAGCATCCAATTAATTCCAATCAGACTCAATACCATTATTGTTTATTATAGATCAGTACATGTCCATTTCATCAATTAATTTCATAATTTCCAATTAAATTCATAATTTCAGCCTATTTTCGGACCAATTTCAAGCCTAAAAATTCAATAAATATTAAAATTATTCAAATAAAAATTTGGGCTACGTAGCAATTACCCATATATCATATACATCCTACACAAAAATTTTCAGCTAGAAACAACATCATATCGTATATTTATTTCACTAATATATATTCGGATGAATTACAGATTTCTTAATAAAGTATATTAAATATTATGAATTTTTCAAAAATAAAAATATCACATGAAAGCATGTCTAAAATAACCTAAGTGTAATTTTTTTCATAATTTTCTGGGCGGATTTATTATTTTTTAGGAATTATTGAAAAACAGGGCAGAAATTTGACCTTGATGTTCTTGGGTGCTCCGGTGGCCGGCGGCGGCTGGGCGGTTGTCGGATGGCTGGCGTGGTGGGTGGACCGTGTGGGGTTGGCTGGGTTTCACAGCAGATCTACTCTAGGTTAGGTTTCCACACTTTCACTAATTTTTCTGTTTTTTCTAAATTTGTTTTTTTTTTCTACGATTTTTTTCTAATTTTTCTTTCTGATTTTCTCTGATTTCAAATTGCTAAAACTATCTTGTCTGATGATCTTGGCTTTTTATAGTGCTTCAAAGTCGGTTTAAGAATTTTTCTTTAATTAATTCATATTTTCTTTTCCAATTTCTTTTTTTTTTTTATGCATGAGGTGTCCAAATATTGTAACTCCACCTTTTGAATCAGCAATGTATTTCCATCCTCCTGCCACGCCTCCTTCCAATATTATTTAATTAATTTTTCTTTTTCTTTTATTAAATAATTACTTAAATATAGATATTATATGTTAGAATTAATTATTTTAATTAATATACAAGGTTATACCTTATGTAATAACATGTGAAATATATAACTTTACTCATATAATTAAGTTTCTAGCATATCTTTTATTTTTAGAATACATTCTAAGGTTAATTTCATGAATTCAACACAATATATATATATAATTACTCAATTTAAAGTTAATTTACGAGTATAATTATTATTTGTACCGGGTATACTAAAAAATTACGTGTATTTTTTTATAGTAAATTATACTACATTATCTCATTTTATAGCTCAATTAGCTTATCTCTAAGTTCTCGTTGTAATCTAAGTTCAATTTTAGGAGTTCTGAACATTTTAGAGCTTTAGTAAATACTCCAATTTCTAAGGGCAAAATTGGGATTTCGGATCATTATTACTAAAATCTAACTTCACTGTAATATCTCGACTAACTTTTTCATTCTAGTTGCAAAGTTTGGGCTTAATTGGATAAGTTACCCTAAAAGCCCTAAATCTGAGCTCGGTTATCTTAAGCTCAATTTTGGAAGCTTACAACTATCATGATATGTTTTCCCCAGTTGCTAAATTAGACTTTATGTGGATTTTGTTAGCTATTACAGTTGCCTCTTCTTAGCCCTTATTTCAAATTGATGTTAATAATGTGTTTTTGTATAGTTACCTAAATGAAGACAACTATATGGTTCCTCATGAAGGATATTCTAGAGCTTTGCTAAGTCAAGTGTGTAAGCTTAAAAAATCCTTATATGGTTTAAAGCAAGCCTCTCAATAGTGGAATTTAGAGATTTCTAAATTCCTTATTTCTTTGGGATTTTCTCAATTTAGTCATGATCATTCTTTGTTTTCTTACTGGAGTACTTGTAGGTGTGTTTTTATCTTATTATATGTAGATGACATGCTCATTACAGGCTCGAATACTTCTTCTGTTTCACATGTTAAGAACATATTGAATGAGGAGTTTACAATTGAGGATTTAGCACGTGCAATATTTTTCCTTGGTCTAGAACTTTGTGGCATTGATCAAGGCATTTTAGTTAATCAGAGGAAATTTATTCTTGACATTTTGCAAAGAGTTGGTATGATAGGGGTATGTCCAGCCTTATTTCCTATGTAGATACGGTTGAAACGTGATAGTTCAATTATTGATATCTTGTCTAATTCATCCTTTTACAAAAAGTTGGTTGGCAAGCTATTGTATGTTACTCTAACTCATTCAGACATTTCTTTTGTTGTTCATCGATTCAGTCAATACTTATCTTAGTTATAGAAACCACACTTAGATGCATTGTTTCATCTATTACGATACTTGAAAGGCAGCATATATTTGGGACTTTTCTTCCTTATGGATAATCAACTAGAGTTGAAGGGCTTTGCTGATGCGGATTGGGGTTCTAGTAGTGAGGATCGTAAGTCTTTATTTTAGATTTTGTGTCATGTTAGGTACACATTTAGTTTCTTAGAAAACTAAGAAATGACCTGTTGTTTCTACATCCATTATGGAGGTAGAGTATAGAAACTTAGCCTTAGCCACTAAGCAATTACTTTGGGTTTCTTATCTCTTGCATGATTTAGGATTTTCCTTGAAGCTTCTTATTCCTCTTATGTGTGATAATCATTCTACACTTCAGATTGCTTATAATCCTTGCTTTCATGCACATACCAAACATAGAGACATTGATGTGTACTTTATTAGAGATCATGTTTCATTTGGCTCTCCTCAACCACTGTATATTTCCACTTCTCATTAGGTCGCTGATCTTCTTACTAAGGCTATCAACATTACTTAGCTACAATACTTCATTTCCAAGTTAGGCTTACGAAAAACTCCATCTTGAGGGGGGACTATGAAGAACATATAACTTATCCATGTGTAGGCTATTTATTTGTGGCACGTATACATCTATCATTAGTTTACCTATTATTTTCCGTTTTAGTAGTTCTTTGTATATAAATAGTCACTCGACTTCTTGTAACTAATTAACTGATCATTTCCTTCATTGTTTCCATTTTCATTCATTCTGGAAGTTCTTGGTTCACCTGTGTGCTGTAGTTCTTGTCCTTTAGTTCACACTTACCATTAGTAGACTGTTTGTGACTATTGTAGTTTTATAGATGTTTAAATTTTACTAGTCAAATCAATTTATTTCGACCCCAAAATTTTTATATAACTTTTCTAACAACTCAATCCCATGTTTGTGAAGTGAATTTCACAAAAATAAGCTTTTAAAATTCATGCATATATTTTTGGATAAATTTTCAATTAATTTTTTCATAATGATAAAATTATTATAATATATAAATGTTATCTTTCAAAATGATACTTTTGAATCTTAGATGAACTTCTATAAATTTGATTCAAGAAACTTTGAGTGCTTGGGTTATTTTCCAATAGGTAAGTTGAGGGGTTAGAAATGCAATTGCAAAAAGTATTTGTCAAATTAGTAATTTAGTCTAACCTTTTAGTTTTAGTTATATAAAGTACTTAATGAATCTTAGGACTAGTTTTGCTAGGACTAATTTTGTTAATTAATCAAACTTTCCAGAATTAATATATTTAAGCAAATTTTTAGGTTGATCTTAATGGATTTAAAGGCAATTTAAGTTCACAATTATAAGGGTATTTAGGGCTAAAATTGTAGTTGCAAGAAATTGTGGGTAGAATAGATGCGTTTATTTTTTATTATCTAGTATCATTGCAGTCACTTTTATGTATTGTGTGGTTGTTTTTTAATTTAAATGATGATTGGTTGTGTGCATTAATATGGTTAAGTATGAGTAAGGTCGAATAGTTATTTCGATATTGGCTATTGGAAACCAAGTGCATAGTTAATTTTGTCATAGTTTTATGAATCTAATGTCGCTATTTCACTAATATGGATGATTATACAATTTTTTAAACAAAATAGTAAAGTATGCTCTATTGGTACTATTGTGCTTTACTAATAACTGCAAATCAAATTCTTAAATTTATGAGCAAAAGCTAACACCATTGTAAACTAGTAGTATCGTCATTGGTTTTCTATCGAAATAGATCAGGATTTGAATATTTTATTCCTACAGTTGGTTAAAAAAAATATTATAATAAAAAACTCGTATGATATTTAGGCATGTGAACTAAAAGTTATGTAAATTGTAGGGGTATTTTAGTCATTTTACAATAGGACGAATATTAGACTTTGAGTTATAAGTATCTACATGTATATATATTTTCTGCCCGAACTTACTATGCATACTATATAACGTGTCATGTTAGAAAAGAAATACACACATATATAACTATACCAATATATGCTCGCACACACATGCACATATTCTTTTTACAGCCATGCAACGATATGAAACATAATACATTAGGATTACAAAATGATATGTAAAAATAGTATATGTAAGAAATTATGTATGTATATATATTTATATATACATATTATTAACTTAATGATATTTTACCTATATATATATACTTATATATATATATGAATATATATTTTATATTCTAAATGTGAATGTAAAAATGTGAAATGTGATGCCTATGAATATTTTCAAGTAAAACATTCTAATACATACATCATATAATAATTACGAGTAACAAAATATAAAGTATTTCGATAAGCTATATGTTGTGTTGTACATTAAATATAACTAATATCGAACAAAGTATACGCAAATTGTACAAGTGTATGTTGCTTATTAAATTAATATTTTCTAAATGTATCATATTTGTATATACGCTAAATCATAAGTAATATTTCCATTTCAATAACATACACATCATATATATATATATATATATATACACTATTATCACACGGTGTATATACTTGATACTATGCAGTGGGTATATTAGTATTATATGTAGGTTATACCAAACATATGAGTATTACACGCATTCAATATGTATATACTTATCGAATAATAAATATAAATGTGTACACACTTAATAAATTAATATTTTATTAACTTAAATTAGATATCATATTACTTTTATTTATAGATCAAAGGAGAAGTCAGTTAACTTAATAACCTTAAGTTAAAGATATATTGTCTCCAGTTTGTTTTAATGATAATAAAACATATTAAATGTTATCGAATGAATTTATTAAGTATATGGTTTAATAAAAAATGTGGAAGCTTCCTTACGAAATGCAGAAGCCTGATAAAGCAAATACAGAAGCTGATCAGACTACGTGTAGAAGCAATTTCGAGCTTTACTTAAAAGATTAAGGGAGTAATATATCTGGATAAACGAGAAACCATGTAATGGTGAGTAATATACGTAATGTATTATATAAATATATATATATATATATAATATCAATAAAATATTGTTATATATAAAGTGTACAAATCATTAGTGGTAACTAATTTAAAAGTTCTTTTTTTTATTATTATTTATATCATCATTTAATTAGTATTAATATATACAGAACACGTGGTGTAGAATAACCTATCGAATATTTTATCTTGTAGAAACACAAGCGACCTAAACAACTTATGGTACACAGAAAATGAGAACCGGTCACTAGTCAAGCGAACACAAAAAGCAAACTGAGCAAAAGATGCATCAACAATATTTCAGTTCGCACCAGCAATGTGATAGAATACATTCAACATGAATATAGCTTAAAAAAAAAAAAAAAAAAAACCTATTTCTTTAACGTGATCAGCAATAGCTGAGTTCTTTGCTACAACAAACATCATTTCTTTCTAATTCTGAAAGCATCAGCGGCAGCAAACATGGCTAATTTAAACATTCATATTCTTCATTTGTAGTAAATAGAGTTTGTACAAGCCATGACAAAGTAGCTCGAACTTTCGTCTTAATTCGCGGCTGTGAGAGTGGATTGATCAAAATATATTTGATCGTTTGAAAAAATAATAAGAAGGGTTAAATTGCGTAAAAGGAAAAGTTTAGTTTTGTATAATAATCAATTTGAACCCCTCGTGATTGATTTATTGGGACAAACAATTGATATTAAAAGGTATACTCGTTTTTTTCTATATATGTACACTTTTTTTAGCGAAATGTCAACTTTTATTAAAGCTTTGGGGAAAAAAAAGAAAAACTTTTGTCAAAGCTAACCTCATCATTCTAAGTACATGATTAGATAGAAAATAGTCAAATTTTCAATAAAGTTCTCTTATTGTGATGGTACTACTATTCTCACCAGAAGTTTAGGACGGAAAGTTTCGTAGCATCTATTGATTACGAAGCATGGATAATGATGCGGTAGGAAATGTCGGAAGTAGATTCGTAATCATACAAATTGAAGCAAAAATAGCCAGACAAAGGTGTATTGTGGTTAACTAAATGCAATTATGATCGATCATAGGAAAAGGATAGTTAACCACGTAATAGATGTGAATGACCGTCAGGGAAAGTTTCCGACCATTGGAGTCTTGTTTAGTTTAGATTATCCCCCTTTTCCACCTTTGCGTATGTTTCATTTGGATTGTGTTTTAGGGTCTTGTACTATGATCCTATAGGATTTTTCTTTTTTCCTATGAACCGTAAGTAGGGTTGTAAATAATATAAGTCGAGATAATATAATGTTAAGTTCAATCTTGAGTTCGGTTCTAAATTTCAAAACTTGAGCTTCAATCAAACTTGATTGAGTTTAGAATTTTAAGTTCTAACTTAACTCAAAATGACACTCAACAAGTTTGGGCTAAACTCTTTTAAGCTCATTAAAAGTTAATTTATCTAAATCTTTTTCTAATCATAATAACATTAATTTCCACGTCTTGAAACCTAAAAAGGCAATAACAATCTAATATGTGTCCTACTTAAATAAGACACATAGAGTATGCCAACATCACTAAACCAGTTCGATGGATCTTTCCAATTTTAATTTCAAAAATCGTTGATTAATTTTCAACTAAAGAAAAGGTTTTGCCAAAAAGAGTTGCATTGGTTAAAGTATTGAAAAAGTCCAACTGAACAAAATCTGTTAACAATAGTTTAATAACTAAGTATTAGGGTAATACTAAACATTCGTAACTTACCATCTAGCGTATTCATAACCTGAACATGGAAGTTGAATCCATGCTCATAACATAAAGCAATAGCCAAAACATCAATACCTGAAATGGTAAAAAGGAATGAATTGTGGGGAACTCAACCCGTGAATAGCCACAAGCATACATAATGCAACTCGCATACATGCTTATTTCTAATGAAACATCCCAGGTTCATTAAGATATAATTTAAGCATAAACAAATAATATCAGAGTAATCATGAATTTATACAATGCAACAGGCCTAGAGTAATGGGGTTTAATTCCACCAGAGTAGGTATCGAGCATGATGGGCATAACCACGTCTGAAACCAAATAATCAGAAAACCTAAGTAGTCTTGCACGAGTTCATTGACGTTATCCAAACATCAATGATTGTAGTCCATATATATTGTATCTTTGTTGAGTCATGTAGAGGGTTAAATTTGGTCAATGGACCTCTAACCCAATAAGTAAAACGAATTTAACTCTTTGAACTAAGGTAAAACATTCCAAGCAAGCAAAAAATAATAATTAAGTAATAAAATTTAGTTAGATTATGTTAATATAAAATACATCATAATAATAGAAAGTTTTCAATTTATAAATGTTAGAGTAATTTTAAGTCTATTTAAATTTTATTTTATAGAATAGATGTTTAAATTAAGGTTTCAATAATATTTTTTTATTAGCTCTTATTATATGTAATTATAAATGGGATAATTTTATTCTTCAAATAAAATATATATACTTTATTTTATATTCACCCAATCACTTTCTATATTTTAATCTTTTTTCTATTTTCTTAATCTTCCCCATTTCCTTTATTTTCATTTTATTTCCATTTCTTTTAATTTTCTCTAACTTTCTTAAAAACCCTATCCTAAAGGCTAGAATATTCTACCAACCTTAAACCTTACCCTAATTTTTCCTTATCTCACCTTTTGATTTCTCTCTCGCCAAACCTCTCTCTCACTCTTTGTTTGAATTTCATCACGCACACAATTTCATTTTTATCCTTTCCTCTTCGTAACTTCCTCGACCACCCTCCCTCGTTTTCCTCACTTTTCTTTTAACTACCGCCATGGCCAAACCTGGTTACATTCACCAAAGTTTCTGTTGGAGTATACTCTAAAACAAGAATGTTAATCTCTTGAACTCGGCTCTGGTCATATGTTCCTGTGAACTCTCTTATGTTGAACCTTGAGCTCCTCATTCTTGTTCAATCATCTATATGTCGGAATTTTGATAACTCAATCCAAGTTAATAAATTCTATGTATAAAAATGTCACATCTCTCTTCCATGCTTTGTCTTTGGTCGTTGATGGAGCTGAAGTGTGGTGCTCTGTTATTGTTTTTGGGCCTTTCTCCAATGGCATTACTGGTAGGAATTATGAAAGCTGATGATGGATTTTTCTTTCCTTTTTCCAATCACTTTCCGACAACCACCCTCATTCTTTTGCCCAGCAATGTTTACATGGTAATGTTCAGCCGGTCCTCCATTCCGCCCTCCACTCATGCTTCGGTCTCCGATATCTTATTTTCCGGTGGGGTCAATTGGCAATTTCATTGTGTCGACTCGGTTTTCTTGTTTGCCCCCGACCTTCGTTGGTGAGTTCACTAAGTTGACTCGATCTATTTTCACCTTGCTTCCTTCGCCTTTGTTTGGTTACTTTGCTAAGACTCTGTTTTAATTATTCTTTCATCTTCGTTTTGTGCTTCTGGTCAAACTCCGATGGACTTGTTCTCCGGTTTCCGATCGTCGTTCCGAACTTCGATCAGGTGAGTCGACACAGCATTTTTCTTTTCTCTCCTTGTTGACTTTACCACGGTGTTTGAATCTGTTGTTAAACGTTTACAATGTATTATGTTATATCTATATTTTATTGTTCAAGGAAATTTGTTACGTGATGAACGATGAAAAATTACTATTTTACTAATATTCTAACTATTATACGTTGGTAGTAACCGAATTTTCCATAATGTATTATGTATATCCGGTACATTCAATAATACATTGATTTTTGCTATTTGTTAAAATTCCAATTTCTATTGGACAATGAAGAGAATCTATTATTTTTCGTAAGTGGAAGTTCTTATTTCCGATTTCTGCAACTTGCTGTCTTATTCTATTATATTCAATGATTACAATTTATTCAATAAGAACTTTATTTAATTTATTATAGCTTTTATTATAATAAGTTTTAATGATTTAAGATATTAATAATGCTATAAAATTTATTTTATCAAGCTAATAGATTTATGCTGGATGTCAAGTTTTTCCTTAGATGGGTGGTTAGGACTAATTGATATAGAACTTAAAGATGTGGAGTTTTAGTTAATTGTTAGAAAGCATTTATAAGTATGTAGTGCTTATTTGTTGATTATGCTTGTTAAGACTTAGTAAGTGAATTAGAATAATTTATATTCAGCCTAAACTAATTCATTTCTAGTTATGCTTAACCCGTTTGCTCTAGGAGCCTACAACGACAGATCCCTAAAGGAACAACTGCTGATTATATGCGGGGACTTCTTAGTAGACTTTTATATGGGACGATATAGTTAAAATATTAGGTTTTTAGTATTTGGATTCTAGACTGTAGACTCTAGGCGTAAAAGACTTAAAGAAAAATTTATATTATACCCACCTATATATGAGAATAAAGATCAAGGTATAGCGGGGTCATAAGTACTCTTGTGTTGTATGCTAATCTAAATTAAAGATAATTAAAATAATGTTTGCTTATAATTTGTTATAGTTGCATTATGGGGAAGACTAATTCCCACTTCTTATTTTTTATTTTTGTAATTTGCTATCTTATTCTATTATATTCAATGATTTTAACTTATTTAATTAGAACTTTACTTAATTTATTATAGCTATTATTATAATAAGTTTTAACAATTTAAGAAACTAATAATACTATAAAATTTATTTTATCAGCTAATAGATTCATGCTGGATGTTAAGTTTTTCCTTGGATGGGTGGTTAGGATTAATTGATATAAGACTTAAAGATGTGGAGTTTTAGTTAATTGTCAGAAAGCCTTTTTAAGTACATGGTGCTTACTTGTTGATTATGCTTTTTAGGACATAGTAAGTGAATCAGACTAATTTATATTCATCCTAAACTAATTGATTTTTTATTGTGCTTAACCCGCTTGCTCTAGAAGCCTACAGTGGCAAATCCCTAGAGGAGCAATTGCTAATTATATGTAAGGATTCCTTCGTGAACTTTCATATGGGATGACACAACTAGAATATTAGGTTTTAGGTTTCTAGTCTTTAGTCTCTAGTCTTTGGATTCTAGACTTTAGGTGTAAAGGACTTAAAGAAAAATTTATATTATACCCACTTATGCATGTGGATGAAAATCAAGATGTAGTGGGGTTATGAGTACTCATGTGTTGTATGGAGACCAAAATTAAAGATAATTAAATTAATGTTTGCTTACATTATGTTATAGTTGCATTATGGGGAAGATTGATTCCAACTTCTTTTTTTCGATTTATGAAACTTGCTGTATTATTTTGTTATATTCAATGATTTTAACTTATTTAATAAGAACCTTACTTAATTTGTTATACCTTTTATTATAATAAGTTTTAACGATTTAAGATGCTAATAATGCTATAAAATTTATTTTATCAAGCTAATAGATTCATGTTGGATGTCAAGTTTTTCCTTAAATGGGTGGTTAGGACTAATCGATACAAGACTTAAAGATGTGGAGTTTCAATTATTTGTTGGAAAGCCTTTTTAGATACGTGGTGCTTACTTGTTGATTGTATTTGTTAGGACTTAGTAAGCAAATTTGTGCTTAACCTGCTTGCTCTAAGGGCCTGTAGTAGTAGATTCCTAGAGGAGCAATTGCTGATTATATACAGGGATTCCTTAGTAAACTTTTATATGGGATGATGCAGTTCAAATATTAGGTTTTTACTCTCTAAACTATAGGCTCTAGACTTTAGGTTTAATGAACTTAAAGAAAAAATTATATTATACTCACTTATGTATGTAGACAAAAATCAAGATTTAATGGAGTTATGAGTATCCTTGTGTTGTATGTTGGCCTAAATTAAAGATAATTAAATTAATGTTTGCTTATATTATGTTATAGTTGCATTATGGGGAAGATTGATTCCTACTTCTTATTTTCGATTTTTGCAACTTGCTGTCTTATTCTATTGTATTCAATTATTTAACTTATTTAATAAGAACTTTACTTAATTTATTATAGCTTTCATTATAATAAGTTTTAATGATTTAAGATACTAACAATGCTACAAAATTTATTTTATCAAGTTAATAAATTCATGCCGGATGTTAAGTTTTTCCTTAGTCGGTAGTTAGGACTAAGTGATATAGGACCTAAAGATGTGGAGTTTTAATTAATTGTCAAAAAGCCTTTCCAAGTACATGGTTCTTTGCTTGTTGATTATGCTTATTGATAACTCTTATTTTAAACATATTTCACATGGTGATTTTATAGTATTTCCCTTACATCTTTGGTTTTCTTTAAAGAAATTGATACTTAATTGAGTAAAAATTTGATTTCAAGATTTGAACGCGTTCTTGGATTGAAAACGAAGAAAAGAAATCAAGTTTCACTCAATTTGGAGTTCAAATGAATGAGTTATGAAGTTATATAGTCTGGGATACAGTCGTGTCCCTAGGCTGTGTCCATCCAGGAAAATTTGCCAAGGTCAGAAAGTTACACGACCTGGGGACACGATTATGTCCCAGGCCGTGTCTGGTGACGAAAACGGAAACCTTACAATACATTATAAAATGACATATTAGGGTTTCACACAAAAGATTGGACATTTCAAAAGAGAAGAGACTTGAAGAGAAGGAGAAGAAAAAGACGAAAGCAACACCCAACTTCAAGATTGAAGAGATTTTTCATCGACCAAAGAGGTTTTTCATGTTTTATTTCATGCTTTTGTTGGAACTCGTTTTTAGTTTCATTATAATGGCTTAGAATTCGTGTATTTAGGATTATGGAGCCTAGGGTTTCATGTGACTTTTGGGTTAATTTATAATTTTCAATAAAGTTTCTATCTTTTCTTGATTCAATTATGTTGTTTAATTGTTAATTGATATTTCTAGAGTATCAATTTATGATATTATGTATGATGATTGAGAAATTACATGTGTAATAAGATCTTGACATAATTGGAGAAAATTACATGTATACTTAGAGATAAGATACATGTTTCTTTCGGAAAGTTGTTTGTTTGTGTTGGAATTCGTTATATATTAATGCGATTCTAAATTATATTACTAAGTGAAGAGATTCCAGTAAATAATTTAGGATTAGGGTTAATATACTTGAGAAAGGTATTAACTTTAATTGTGAATCCCTCCGGTCAAAAATAATAGAGATTGAATTGGAAACATTTTAAGCGATCATATGTTAAACACTAGGGGAAATAATTCCTAAATACGTTATTGCCTTCTTGAAGTTGTTCTTAGTTTTATCGCTTTCTAAATTGCTTAATCAAGTCTCATAATTAGGTTAGTTTGTTAATTTTAGTATTTTTAATTAATTCAACCCTTCATAATTTTCTGGTTAGATAATAGAGCTAAGGTTAATATTAGTACTCGAAGTCTCTAAGGGATCGACTCGGACTTACATCCGCTATATTAAAACTGATAAGTGTAATTGCTTAATATCAAGTTTTTGGTGCCGTTGCCGGGGATTTTTGATATTAAGAACACTAGTTGCTTTATTACTTTGACCATTTTTTTTTTCTTTCTTTTCTTTTGTTTTCATTGTTTATTTTTATTACTTAGAGCTGCAATTGATTCTGTATTTCTTGCCTTTGTAGTGCATGACTCGAAGTAACCTGGAAGATTTGGTAGAACTTGAGCCTGAAATTAAGAGAACTACCCTTCAAAATTTGAGATCGCGACCTAGACAAATTATCGCTACCATAGAAGACGAGTCAATCGTTGAGATTAAGGAAGAGGGTAAAGAGGCCAACACTCAATTCATCGAGCAAGAAGATCCACTACACATGGTTAACAATGGTAATGAAGTAAATCGGACCATGTCCGACTATTCAAGGCCTACACTTATTGGAGTTGACTCTAGTATTACGAGGCCAACTGTTACGGCTAATAACTTCCAAATTGCACCTAACATCATAAAAATGGTGTAGCAATATGTTTAGTTTGACAGTCTCCAAGATGAAGATCCTAATGCCCATATCTCTAGCTTTCTAGAGATTTGTGATACATTTAAAATCAACGGAGCCACAGATGATGCCATCCGACTGTGGCTATTTCCTTTTTCCTTAAGGGGTAAAGCAAAACAGTGGTTGAACTCTCTACCACGAAATTCAATCATAACTTGGAATGACTTGGTAGAGAAATTTTTGGAGAAGTATTTCTTACTTGCAAAGACCGCTAAACTTCGGAATGATATTTCTTGTTTTGCTCAATTAGAAGCAAAGACTCTATATGACACTTGGGAGCGGTTCAAGGACTTGCTCAGGAGGTGCCCACATCATGGCCTCCCACTATGGATGCAGATTCAGACTTTTTATAATGGTCTCAATTTATCTACGAGATAGATGATTGATGCATCCACAGGAGGTACTTTGAACACAAAGACATCTGAGCAAGCACAAAACCTAATTGAAGGAATAGCGATGAACAATTATCAGTGGGAAAGCATTAGAGCCAAGCAAAAGGCTATGGGAATTTATGATGTGGACTTGACCACTGCTCTGGCAGCCAAGGTGGACCTATTGAGTAAGAAAATTGATGCACTCTCTGTTGGCCCTCAACAAGTGTAATCGGATGTAAGTGACTTTGGTATGCAAGGGTATGGAGCACAAAAGCAACTGGAACAGGTAAATTATCTAGGAAATCCACCTAAGCAACAAAATAACCCCTACAGCAACACTTATAATCCAGGCTGGAGGAATCACCCCAATTTCTCATGGGGAAATCAAAACCAAGGCTAGTAAAAGACTAACTTTGGCCTACCTGGATTTCAGAGACCGTTCCCACCTCCTATTCCTCAAGAAAAGAAGTCCAGTGTGGAAGAACCTCTCACAAAATATATTCAAGGCAATAAGGATCGCTTATCTAACATTGAATCATCGCTAAGGAATCAAGAGGCTTCAAATCGCAACCTTGAGAACCAAATTGGTCAACTTACGAAGCTAATCTCTAAAAGACCACAAGGAACGTTACCGGGGAATACAGAACCCAATCCAAAGGAACATGTCAAGGCAGTGACACTTTGAAGTGGGAAGGAGTTGCATGCTGAGAGGAAGGTTAGCAAGGAGACTAATAAGAGCAAGGAGGGGATGAAAGCAATAGAAGATGTAGAGTCATCAAAGGCGAAGGAATATCAACCACCTATCCCATATCCCCAAAGACTCAAGCAAGATCGCAATGACCAACAATTCAATAAGTTCCTTGACCTCTTTAAACAACTGCATATTAACTTACCTCTCGTTGATGCCTTGTCACAGATGCCGAAGTACACTAAGTTCTTGAAAGATTTGTTATCCAACAAGAGGGAGCTTGAGGAGCTTTCCACAGTCATCTTGGGTGAAGAGTGTTCAGCGATCATGCAAAACAAGTTGCCCAAGAAGCTAAAAGACCCAGGAAGTTTTACAATTTCTTGTCATATTGGTAACTTGTTAATTGACAAAGCTTTAGTTGATATGGGTGCTAGTATCAATTTAATGCCTTATAAATTTTTTAAGAAACTAAGATTAGGGGAACCTAAACCCACACGCATGAGCTTGTAATTAGCTGATAGATCTGCGACGTATCATAGAGACATTATTAAGGATGTATTAGTCCAAGTGGGTAAATTTATTTTTCCAGTTGACTTTGTGATATTGGATATGGATGAAGATTTTGAGTTGCCCCTTATCTTAGGTAGACCATTCTTAGCTACCGCTAGGGCTATTATTGATGTTAGTGATGGCAAGCTCATTCTTCGAGTAGGAGATGAAGAGATCATGTTTAAAATTTCAGAGGCTATGAAAAAGTCTGTCGATCAGGATGATACTTATTACCTTTTGGATGTTACTGACACTTTTGTTTCAAGTTATATGCAGGAAGTTCTCCTTAAGGATCCGTTGGAGAGTTGCTTGCAATTAGGCATGGAAGAAGCTTCGGAAGATCCTGTCAAATCCAAGGTGGTAGCCCAACTGGAGGCAAATAAACCTACCTCTATTGAGAAAGGGTTTGAAGAGTTTAAAAAGAGGAAGGAAGCACAGTTAAAACTTTCGATTGAGGAGCCACCAGTATTGGAGCTAAAGCAATTACCTAACTACTTGGAATATGCCTTCTTAGAGAAGGACTCCAAATTATTGGTAATTATAGCATCTAATTTGGAAGAAGAACAGAGAGAAAGATTGCTGAAAGTACTCAAGGAGCATAAGAGGGCCATTGCTTGGAAAATATCTGGTATTTGAGGTATCAATCCCTCCTTCTATACTCATAAGATTTTAATGGAAGAAGACCACAAGCCAGTTGTGCAACCTTAAAGATACTTGAATCCAAACATGAAAGAGATAGTCAAAAAGGAAGTTATCAAACTCCTTGATGCAGGTATGATATATCCAATCTCTGATAGTTCATAAGTAAGTCCAGTGCAAGTAGTTTAAAAAAAAAGTGGGATGACAGTAGTTCCTAATGAAAAGAATGAATTAATCCTAATGAGAACAGTAACAGGTTGGCATATATGTATCGGTTATCGAAAGTTAAATGATGCTACACGTAAGGACCATTTCCCCTTACCTTTTATTGATCAAATGATAGAACGACTAGCTGGACATATGTTTTATAGTTTTCTAGATGGCTTATCTGGTTATTTTCAGATACCTATTGCACCGGAAGATCAAGAGAAGACCACTTTCACTTGTCCTTATGGCACCTTTGCTTTCTGCAGAATGCCTTTTGGTCTTTGCAATGCACCTGCTACATTCCAGCGATGCATGTTAGCCATTTTCGATGATTTGATTGAGGACATAATGGAGGTATTTATGGATGATTTTTTAGTTTTTGGCAACTCATTTAACCTTTGTTTGAATAATTTAGACAGGGTACTTACCAGGTGTGAAGAGACCAATCTTGTCCTCAACTGGGAGAAGTGCCACTTCATGGGAGAAGTGCCACTTCATGGTACAAGAGGGTATTGTGCTGAGCCATAAGATCTCATATCGAGGAATTGAGGTGGATACTGCCAAAGTGGATGCGATTGCAAAACTCCCATCTCTAACTTCGGTTAAGGCCATAAGAAGCTTTTTAGGACATGTAGGTTTCTATAGGCAATTTATCAAGGATTTCTCGAAAATTGCTCGCCCTTTGACTAAGTTATTAGAGAAGGATGTGCCTTGTGTTTTCTCTCAAGAGTGTTTGAAAGCTTTCAATATCCTTAAAGAGAAATTTACCAATGCTCCAATCATGGTAGTACCCGATTGGGCACTTCCCTTTGAACTTATGTGTGACGCAAGTGATCACGCAGTCGAGGCAATACTAGGGCAAAGGCGGGATAAGCACTTTCAACCAATTCACTATGCTAGCAAAACTCTCACTAATGCTTAGGAGAACTACACTACTACAGAAAAAGAGTTGCTAGCAATTGTTTTTGGCTTTGATAAGTTTCACTCTTATTTGCTTCTATCTAAAGTGATTGTTTATACTGATCATTCTGCCCTTAGGTACTTGTTAGCAAAACCAGATGCAAAACCAAGACTGATTAGGTGGATCTTATTGCTACAAGAGTTTGATTTGGAGATTAAAGATAAAAAAGGCGCTGAGAATTTAGCAGCAAATCACCTATCTCGATTGGAGAATCCAAACTTGGAAATGCTCGACAAGAATGAGATCAAGGATGAATTCCCTGAGGAGCGACTCTATGCCATCGCCTAGGTAAGTGATATGGAAATTCCTTGGTTCACGGATATCGCTAATTTTTTAGCTGCTAGGATTATATCGAAGGGACTTCTACACCAGCAAAAGAAGAAATTTTTTTTTGATGTGAAACATTATTTTTGAAATGATCCTTACCTGTTTAAAGTATGTGCAGATCATGTTATTCGAAAGTGTGTACCACACCTTGAAGGATGGAGAATTTTGAGCTACTGCCATTCGGAGCCTACGGGTGGGCATCATAATGCCAATAGGACAGTTCATAAGGTCCTAAAGGCTGGATTTTATTGGCTTACCTTATTCGAAGATGCCTAGAAATACATTGAGATTTGTGATCGTTGTCAACAAGTGGGGAATATATCTCGTAGGGATGAAATGCCACAAAACCCCATCATCGAGGTCGAGGTATTCGATGTGTGGGGGATCAATTTCATGGGTCCTTTCCCGAACTCTAATGGAAACAAATATATCCTAGTAGTTATTGACTACGTCTCTAAGTGAGTGGAAGCTGAAGCCTTACCTACTAATGATGCTAGGGTAGTAAAAAAATTCTTGAAAAGCCTATTTTCTCGATTTGGCACCCCTAAGACAATTATAAGTGATAGGGGAACACACTTTTGTAATACCGAATACGACCAAGTGTTGAAATGTTATGGCGTTACACATAGAAAAGCTATCCCATACCACCCCCAAAGTAGTGGCCAAGTGGAAGTTGCCAATCGTGATCTTAAGCGAATTCTTAAAAAAACCATAGAGTATCATAGGAAAGATTGGTCAGAAAAGTTGGATGATGCTCTATGGGCATACATAACCACTTACAAAACACCACTAGGGACCACACCCTATCAACTTGTATATGAGAAGGCTTGTCATTTACCGGTAGAGATTGAATATAAGGCTTATTGGGCAATTAAGAGTACTAATGTTGATTTTGAGCATGTAGGTTCTCACAAGAAACTTCAATTGAATGAGCTAAAGGAATGGCGAGCGAATGCATATGAGAACTCCAAATTATACAAAGAAAGGACCAAAAAGTACCACGATCAGCAAATCAAACAAGGTTGACAATTTAAAGAAGGCGATCATGTTCTTTTGTATAATTTTCGCCTTCGTTTATTCCTAGGTAAGTTGAAATCTAGGTGGTCTAGACCATTTACAATTACATAAGTTTTCCCGTATAGGACTGTTCAAGTTACACACCCAAAGAAAGGCACATTTAAGGTAAATAGGCAACAGTTGAAGTTATACTTGAGTGGAAACTTGGAGCATGTTGAACGAGAGGAGTTTTATCTCCACCCGATAGAACTATCATGAGAAGACGTATCCTGTCGAGCTATCGACATTAATTATAGCGCTTCTTAAGAGGCAACCCATGTCTAACTTTACTTACACTTTAGTTTATGAATTTGTTATTGTTTAAGAGACCAATTATTCACATTTGACCCAATTAATTTTTGAATTAATTTGCAATAGGTGATTAACAAGTGTTGAGCTAAATCAACTGTGTCATCTTGATCATTATTGATCTTATTATACTTTACTAGAATTGATTAGTCAAATCTGTGGAGGGAAAAATTACAAGTTATTTAGCTTGGGACTCTGAGACTTGAGATTGGAGCAACATCACTAGTTAAGAGTTAGTCATGGTTATTTTTAAATTTACTTTTATGTATACCTTTCTCTTAGAAATTTTTAAGAGCCCTATAATTTTTAACAAACAAACAAATGAAATTATTCTTTTGAGAAACCCTTGAAAAATCACAATGATTGGAGGTCAAAAGTAATAACAAGTGTATGAATAGAAAAAATTGGTAAGGATTCATCTTAGTCCATCAGAAGAGCGAGATTGAGTCCCAATGCCAATACTAATGAAAAAAATTAGTATAAATCGGCCTTGGTCGGTTAGAAGAGCAAGGTTCTTTCCCACTATCAATATAAGAAATAAGTTGGTATGGATTGGTCTTAGTCCATCAGAAGAGCAAGATTCTTTCCCTCTACCAACACAATTGTGCTTAAGTAAAGTAAATTTAAAAGACCTTCCAATAGAAGCATGAACTAGGGGGATGATCAGAGGATGAGTGGATGTAAAATATGTTTGTTTTAGATTATGGCGTTTGGTGAGATGGAAGAGAGAATTGTATACATTTTAGTTAAATGGATAAAATTTTTATGACTCTTTCTCGGTTGGTAAGATGTTAAATCCAATTTTTAGTTTAAGAATCCTTAGTTAAATAACTCGAGTAAACTTTGATTTCTATAAATTAACTAGTGAACTCTAGTATTACGTATTGTTAGAGCATTCGAATATGGTCAGGTGAAATTATGATATTGTTAAGGGTGAAATTGGTTGACTTTATTATTGCAAGTTAGTTGAGAATGATTTTCTTACTTTCCTACGGGTCAAGTATATTCATTCATCGGTTTTCTAAATAGTGATAAAATTTGTTTAGCGTTTCTTGTCCTGAAAGTTTTGTTTTGATTTATTTGCTTGAGGACAAGCAATTGCTCAAGTGTGGGGAAGTTCAATAACTCTTATTTTAAACATATTTTACATGGTGATTTTATAGTATTTCCCTTACATCTTTGGTTTTCTTTAAAGAAATTGATACTTAATTGAGCAAAAATTTGATTTCAAGGTTTGAACGTGTTCTTGGATTGAAAATGAAGAAAAGGAATCAAGTTTCACTCAATTTGGAGTTCAAATGAATGAGTTATGAAGTTTTGAAGTTATACAGTCTAGGACACGGTCGTGTCCCCAGGCTGTGTCCATCTAGGAAAATTTGCCAAGGTTAGAAAGTTACACGACCTGGGGACACAACTGTGTCCCAGGCCGTATCTGGTGACGAAAACGGAAACCTTACAATACATTATAAAATGACATATTAGGGTTTCACATAGAAGATTGGACATTTTAAAAGAGAAGAGAGTTGAAGAGAAGGAGAAGAAAAAGACGAAAGCAATACCCAACTTCAAGATCGGAGAGATTTTTCATCAACTAAAGGGGTTTTTCATGTTTTATTTCATGCTTTTGTTGGAACTTGTTTTTAGTTTCATTATAATGGCTTAGAATTCATATATTTAGGATTATGGAACCTAGGGTTTCATGTGAATCTTGGGTTGATTTATAATTTTCAATAAAGTTTTTATCTTTTCTTGATTCAATTATGTTGTTTAATTGTTAATTGATATTTCTAGAGTATCAATTTATGATATTATGCATGATGATTAAGAAATTACATGTGTAATAAGATCTTGACATAATTGGAGAGAATTACATGTATACTTAGAAATAAGATACATGTTTCTTCCGGAAAGTTGTTTGTTTATGTGGAAATTCATTATACATTAATGTGATTATAAATTATATTACTAAGTAAAGAGATTCCAGTAAATAATTTAGGATTAGGGTTAATATGTTTAAAAAAGGTATTAACTTTAATTGTGAATCCCTCCGGTCAAGAATAATAAAGATTGAATTGGAAACATTTTAAGCGATCACATGTTAAACACTAGGGGAAATAATTCCTAAATACGTTATTACCTTCTTGAAGTTGTTCTTAGTTTTATCGCTTTCCAAATTACTTAATTAAGTCTCATAGTTAGGTTAGTTTGTTAATTTTAGTATTTTTAATTAATTTAACCCTTCATAATTTTCTGGTTAGATAATAGAGCTAAGGTTAATATTAGTACTCGAAGTCTCTAAGAGATCGACTTGGACTCACATCCGCTATATTAAAACTGATAGGTACACTTGCCTCATATCACTTATTAAGACTTAGTAAGCGAATCAGATTAATTTATATTCGGCCTAAACTAATTGATTTCTGGTTGTGCTTAACCCGATCGCTTTAAGGGCTTATAATGGTAGATCCTTAAAGGAGCAACTGCTGATCATATATAAGGATTCCTTAGTAGACTTTTATATGAGACGACGAAGCTAGAATATTAGGTTTATGGTCTCTAAACTCTAAACTCTAGCCGTAAATGACTTAAAAGAAAATTTATATTATACCTATCTATATATGTGGATAAAGATCAAGGTGTGGCGGATTCATAAGTACCCTTATGTTGTATGCTGGCCTAAATTAAAGATAATTAAACTAATATTTACTTATATTCTATTATAGCAGCATTATATGCATGTGAATATTTTGAGCTTAACATAAGTATGTGTTTATGTACCTATGTTAGGCTTTGATTCACTCTTCTATTTTTACAACTATAAGTCAATTCGATAAGCTTACAATAAGTATGGAAATTGCTATCATCAGCTTGAGAAAGAGAGGCGATTACTTCTATATCTTGTAGAAGATCAAGATCTAGTTATTTAGTATGTTTATGGTTGAAGTAATTTGTCTGTGAGTTACTCAAGTTGATGTATTTGGAGAATTGTTATTTTATGCTTGATAAGTGGTTATTACAAGTGACTTAAGAGAATGTAGTTGGTTTTAGAGTATTAGTGTATTCCTGATTAGTAGGGATCCATGGTAGGTTATGGTGCCCTCCAATTATAAGGTGTTACATAAGGTGATAGGGCTTAAAGAGTCTAGCCCATAAATTATGAAGATTATCAAGGGAGTTTTAGTATGGTGGTTTGGAATAAAGCCCATTGGATTAGTTTGGCTAATTCAATCTTTTTCAACTTAGCTTACACTAATAAAATAAGGCCATTTAAGCCTATACTCATTAAGGAGGTGGGATTGATTTTAATACTTGATCATCATCATGATCCGACAGATGAGATCAAGGGCCATCCTCTATAAATACCTCTCTCCCTCCTTCATTTAAATAAGAGAGAATTGGCATGAATGTTGTTACTTTACTGGATTCTCATTGCAAAAGATCAAATACTCAAATACTTTAAGAATACTATCCCGTTTCTTCATCATTAGTAGAGTTTAATGCCTTTGAGCTCCTCTACTTATCACTAAAGTGTTAGAGCCTTATTGAGATTGCTTGCTCCTTCTTTCTATACTTCTTTCTTGATTATCTCATACAAATTACTCAAGTCATTTTCTAGTCACGTATAGTGCGCCTATCACACAGCACATACTTGACCTTTACATTCAAACCTTCACCCTCACAAGTCTCATATCCCTAAATGACTTCTAGTATAACTTTGGTACATTTTCATTAACCATTATCCAATACAGTTCCCTTCTCTTGATTACTCACCAAGCTACCCTTCTTCAAATTAAACGCCTAACTATCACATCACCTCAATAATTATGCACACAAATATAGTTTCAATTCAAGGATATCGCTTGCTGAATCAAGACATCCAAAAAGTACATGACATATGTTTATCATTAACTAGGTTTACATTTTAGTCTCGCGCAATTTCTATTACAAGCACACACAACATGAAATCTCTTATTGATATGTTATCATAATTGCGAACCAAACATCGATAAGTTGAAGCTCCACTTGTTAATTGATTAATATGCAATTAAGAAACAAGAGTTATTAATTAATAAATAATGTGATTGTAGAAGTTAATTACCTAGTCTTAAATTTGATTAAGTTCACAATTAAAGGCCATAAATTAGACCTAATAGGTTGCTAGTAAATCCATTAAGTTTTATAAATAAATTATCCTACTAAATTATCTTATATTAATTAATCATCCAGGTAGGAAAAAAAAATCATCCAATTAATTGTTAATTACTTTAATTAATATTATGAATTGACTAATTATAGATGGTGACTTAGTCAATTTTGTTCTATTCAATTGGTGATGAACCAATAGGGAATGGATTGGCCGATTTGCGACGAATTGGGGTTAGTTTGGTCCAAGGTGCTATGGTCCTAAAACTACTTTATTTAATTAACATTTAAGTCCCGTTTTTTTTTTTTTTGAAAAATATTTTTCAGAAAACATTTTTCCTATTTTCTCTTGTTTGTTTTACTAGAAAAAGTATTTTAAGTGAAAAAGGTTTTTCCAGGGAATAAGTTTTCCTATTAAAAGCAAAATTCTTCCATTTTCTTAGAAGACGACTTACTTTTTTCAATACAAAATATTATTTTCTAATATAATATTTGCAAATTTATAATTCTAAGGAGATAAATTTTTTTTATTCTTATTGTAAGTTACCTATAAATTATATTTTAAATATAAAAAAATTATACTAAGTAAATAATCTATAGCTTCATTAAAATATTATCAATCAAATAAAGTGGTCACAATAATGTATATTAAAAAATCATTTACATTTATACTTTTATTTTTGAATAAAATATTTGATATATTATATTTACAGTAACATACAGATATTAATATATTTTGATATGGTTATAAGTTATATAGTATTTACTAGTCAAATATTGGAAATGCTTTTCAATACATTATTATAAAAATATCTAAACACATAAAAACATATTATTTTCATGAAAATACTTTTTAAAGAAAAATATTTTATTCTAACATGTGGTTTTCCTTAAAACAAACAAGACCTTAGTTAATTAGATAAATCCCCTATATTGGCATCAGTCCGATTGGTATAGATGGATATAAGTTGTTGATCAGTTTGGTCCTAAATGGACTAGTTCAATCAACTAACGGAAGCCACTTATTTATTTTTTTATTCAGTATTATAAAATCATAGTGCTGATAAGAACATAATGTTATAATGTTACTTATTTTAACATTTGCAATGTGAAGTTATTATACCGAGGCACAAATAATGTTATTAACATATTAATATTTATAATTTTATACTGACGATAGATCAGTACTTATAATATCATAAATCATTTTACAACCATATTACTATTAACTAAAAGGACCATCCTTCCCTGTAACCAATCTTAAATAACCAACATATCGCCTTGTCAAAAGAGGCAGGTCAGGCAACATCATATTCAAATGCAGTTTGGACAACTATTAGAATTACAGTAAACTATAGTATCATTAGCCTAATTTGCTACTTATTTTTTATTCAATTTAATTTAATGAATTTAAATGAATAAGGTGCTTAAAGATTAGTTCATCTACGCATCAAGTTAAACAAAAGTGATAGTTCGATGACAAATTCAGAATGATAAATAACTATAAGTCAATATTAAAATCACCGATAGGAATATATATGATTGTTATCATAAGTAGCTTATATCTTATATATGTTAAAGGATTTTATTAATAATTTAACTTGAAATAATTACTATAGTTTAATAAGATGGAAATTTAAAAAAAAAATAATTAAGGGCAATTGGTAAACTTTATAAGAGGTTAAAGAAATAAATTTTTTACTTTTTATTATGTATATATACTAAATAATATTTAACTATTAATCTATAAAAAAGTTACATTAATATATAGAAACATATTTAATTTTTGTTTCTACCAAAAATAGATCAAAACATATTTGAGTAGGAAGTTACTTATACAGCAAAAAAAGAAAATTGACATTGATATAATATTATACTATCTTTTTTCATTTTAACTTTGTCTAATTGTCTCATTAGTAAAGCTAAAAACAAAATATCATTTTGAATATAAGTTATTACCTAATCAATTATCCAATAATCTACATTCATTCTAATAACATTAATTAAAAAAAATTAACTAAATCAAATCATATAACTGATATTATTTATCAATAATTCATGTGATAAGATTAGAATATTTATAATATAAATATTGTAATTATTATTTATGATATATTACTAATTAAAAAAAAAAAGTTTAGCGTATGTAAAAGGACAAATGTCTTTTAGACAATAAATACGTATATGAAAAGCAAAATGATGTAATAAATGCATATAAGAAAAATAAAATGACAAACATAATAATTCAACCTAAGACCTCATGTTTGTAAAATTAAACGCTTAATTATTAAGCTACATCTAATTTCATATTATATTTTTCTCTTTAATATATATATTTTATTTTCTTAAAATACTAAAAATTAATTTTCCCCAAGTTTATGGGGTCGAGGACCCTATGCCCACTCCATTTGCACCCCCCCCCTCTTTAAATGTGTCCTTAGTTAATATGTATGTATGTATGTATATATTGTTCAAACTTAATCATGATATGGACATAGGTCTTCTAACATAATGTATCGGGTTTGAATTCTAACCATTTGCCCAAGTTGTTGAATAAAATATATTCGGGGAAAAAATTGACCATGGGACAAATACTAAGCAATAATAAATCAATTAATATATAACAGGATTACTAATGTTGATAGGCCTTTTTGGGACATGGGCCCAAGTAAAGGAATTTTCTCTCTTAACTCTAGGGTTTTTACCTTTACATCACTTATGTTGACTTAGGTATTGGTGTAGCTTCATTGAATCACCCTTTGGTGCCGCCTAATAGCCATTTTATGTCTTGTAGAAGATTGTATCATAGAGCAAAGAATGACCATCAATAACTAGTATCATATTTTATCAAAATCTTTGTATGTAAACAAAATATTGCATAACAAGTAAATTAGAAAGGAGCCAAGGCTTTCATAGCCAAGTAACATGAACATCGATTTTCCAATAAGATAAATCAAATTTGGTTTCCCCCTTGTTGTAATAGGATCTGAAAAAGAAAAAAAAGAAAAAAAAAACATAGAAGGGAACTTAGGTTATACAAGATCTTCAAATGTGGAAACAATTGATTAAGTAATGCTTCTTCTTGTAAGATCATCTACCTTATGGTTCACCAAAAGCTACCACATGTAAGATGACCTATTGCTTAAGAGAAAAAAAAAATCTCTCTTTATTCAACTTAAGCCTATATGGCATGACCAATCAATAGAAATACTAGGAGAACTACTTAAGCAAACATCAATTGGATTCAATGATTTCAAACAACATCACTTGAAGAATTTTGATTAGGTTTTGCCAACTCTGAGAAATCAATGATGCAATTGCGAATCTGTAAAACCTTAACTAAAGAAAAAACAAAGGAATAAAAATAAGGGAAAATAAGGAAACAAGTGGTTTTCTTTTCTTTCCTTTTTTTAAGGACATGATTGGCAATACTAAAAAGCAACAAGGAATTTTTTAGTATACGAAAATGTTTATGAACCCTAAGTATAAAAGCTACACTTAAGGTTTGAGAAAACCTTTTCCTGCAAACCTCTCATGCTTGCCTCCTTGTGTGTATGCTAGGGTTTTCAACTTATGGAGATTCTACAATCACAAAATGGGTATCGATAAGAGTATGAATCCTTTTTCTTTTAGTGTTTTTAATCAAAGAATGTTGAGATTTTATTTTTCTTGCTAGGGCAGCAAGAAAAACGAATTTAGAAGGGTTATTGAGGAGCTCTAAGTGGATCTCAAGTCGTACAACAATGCTTAAGATGGGATACATCGAGGTAAGACAGTTTAGAGTAGTTTCTAATGGGTTTTTAGTTGAAACACCTAAGATCTTTCATTTTTATTTGTAAGGTGTTGTAGGAAACGATTTTTGTTGTTGTCTTAGAGACCTTATGGCATATTTCTGGTGGTAAAAGCGCATTTGACAAATCACAAAAGGTAAGCATTGTGGCTAATACATATGTGTGTTCATATTTGAGTTTTGTTATTGTAAATTGTTAAGGTTAATTTGAAATTATGGTTTCGATGTGGGTTAAGGGAGTGTTTAATTTAGTGTAGTGATGTTATTCTATTAGGATATTGATTTGGGAGTATTGGGTTGCAAAAATGGTAGAAGTAAGGTATATGCGGGGGATAAATGCATCACTGCAATCTACAAAATTCTACAAATTACAGTAGGCATTCAGACTCTAAAGGCTTTCACACTCTTTTCGAGCATGGCGTTTGAACGTTGGTTGATTTAGCATCCTGATGTCTTTACCCCTATTTCTTACAGCAACGTTTCTTCAAGTCTTTCGGGGTTTTTCAAGGTTATTTTCCTAACCTAAAACCTTTCACAAGTTTTTCTAAACACAAATCTTCACTCAAATGTTTTACAAACCAATCTTTTCTCTTAGTAATCTTAGGTATCTCAATTGACTTAAGTTATAAGTATGAGATGGTTGAGTAATTAAGTTAAAGAGCGTTGTTAATTGAGTTTAGAGACCAAGTACAGGTATTGTTCTAGTATAAGTATAGGTTGTGTTTTGGGTATTGGTGTGTATGCTATGTCAAGTTCTAAGAGTGTGATAGAGTTAGATCTTAGAGCTACAGTTAAACTAGGTATAGGACACTTGCTTGTTGGTTATGATGTTAGGTTAGTGAATATGACCGGATTAAATAATTATTAAACATTAAATGAATATGTGTTGCGTATGCTTAGCTAGGCCCAAGAGATTGGGAAGACTAAACCCTAGGGTGGCACCACGATGATCTTTGTGCAACAGTATCTTGATTGAAGTCACGCGTAGAAATAATTCAGGTATATTTGAGTTATTACTTAGATACATGGTTACTTAGTTATGAGAGTGTTAGGAAGGACCCTATACTAACATTATATGGTAAATATATATGTGTGCTAGGGTCATGAGTATTCCTATATTGTGTGATGGTTAAACCAAAAGATAATAACTTGTTGTTTGGTGCATTGTAAATGGTTGAAACTCGTAATGCATGTGATATGTCATGCTAGTTCATGCACACGTGATTATGTGTTTTGTACTGAGTTTCGGCTCATCCGTTCTTTAGCTTTTAAGTGTGGGTACAAGTTAGGCCATTTATGAAGTTTAATATGATGACTTGAATATTAAGGTAATGCAGCAGACTATTATGTTTATTATTATGATGAGGATGGAAACAGTTTCGTGTGGTTTAAGTAAGATTGTGAGTTTGACTGAAAAATTTAGTAAACCTTTAGTTATTTATTTCAGTTGTATTTTAGGTCATAAGAAGTTATCTAAGACTTCTCCTATATGGTAGTGGGAAGTATGTTAGTTATCAAGTTTGGTTGGAATAAGAGGTTAATTGTTATTGTATTTTATTGAGAACCACTATTATTGAAACATGCTTAAATATATCTTTAGTTGAATAAAAGAAGTTGAGAATGTTGACCATTCAGTATTATTTGTAGTCTAAGGATGTTATAGACATCCATGAGATTTTGAAAAAACATTACATGTTTTGAAGGTTGATATGTATGTAAAGAAGCTAGAAGGTCATTTGAGACATTTGACATGTTAGTAAAGGCTAAGGACACATGACAGGCTATAGCATTTCAAGTTTTGGAGTGTTACAAAATCACCATCTCATTTGTAAAGCTTGGTTCCAACTATGGAGGAAAAATAAAGCTGTTGGATTGCAATTTTACACTGATCAAACTTCTCTCGACGAGCTCTAATGCTTCATGACTCAATGTGGATTCAATTTGACTGAGTTAACCAGTGTTGTATCGATTACTGTCTTAGCAATTGAGATGACTTCAATGTGTTGATCATGTTTATTTGTTTACTAATTTGAACCTCAATCAACCACTCGAAGAATACTCTTTAGTGTGTCATCTTACATGAGAGCTAATTGAGAATGTACAGTAGAGATGATATTCAATGAGTTAGTAATAGAGTAGAACAATCGAGAAGTAACGCAAAGTAGAAGGAGAGAGGAAAGAGGTTGAGAGGGATCGAAAGAAGAGTTTTCAAGAGAGATAGAGGAATAGGACTATTAAGAGAGAGAGAGAGAGAGAGAGAGAGAGAGAGAGAGAGAGAGAGAAGTTGATGATACTATTGATTGATTTTATAAGAGTAGAATATATTGCTTATTATTCACTTGCATATCTATGGTAGGTGGCTATTTCATGGAATTGTTACACTAAAAAATGAGGAATTGTAATTCCTCTGTAGAACCTACAATTCCTTTACAAAATTAAGGGAATAGCTATTTTTTCTTTGATTTTTTATGGAATATTTTCATATCTATTAATGAGAATTCAAGGTAATATAAAAAGGAGCTATTACTTTTTTGTTCCATTCATGAAGAATTGTAATTTTGTTTCTACCTTATTTAAATCAGTAAAGAAATAAGAATTAGGAAGAGAAAAAATACATCGTAAGGAATTATTGAGACCAGTGAGGAAACATAAGATTCAAGTATTAGTAAACTATTAAAGTATTACATAGGCTACACATATATATTATATGCTAATATAATAATAATTTTATCTAGTTTCTCTAATACTAGAACTCATTAAATAGTTAGTATAAATCATCAATTTAATTAGACTTAGAATTATCGATTAACTAAATTATATTCAAGTACTAATAATAATAAGATCAAATTTTGCAAATTGTTACTATTTCTCTACTAATCACTAACATTTAAGACATAATACTTAAATTTTTAAGTTATTTAAACTCTTAGTCATTATTGATTACTTTATCTTTTATTTCGATTTTCATTAACATCCACACTCAATTCAAACTAGCTAATGTCTTTGCTCAATTTAATCTTGATTAAATTAGTGAGCTAGTTAGGTCAAAAATTATGAAGCTTGAGTTCGACTTAACTAATTACTAAGTAGCTTGAGTTCAACTTAATTAATTACTAAGTAATTAATTAGTATTTGAAAATCGAATATTTGAGTTCGACTCAAATATTCTCAAGTTGAACTCTAATAATTATTGAGTCTAATAGGGGTGGAGTCTTCACTTTAGCAAGGATATTTTTTATCAATAGATTTCTTTTATTTTATTTTTATGATTATTCGATAGATTATGTTATTCTCATAATTAGTTTAGCATTTATTTCATATTTGTTCATTTACTAAATAAGTCTTGTCTTTAATACTATTTTTCAATTCTACTTTAGGGATTTCAAAGTTGGTATAAATACTCTTGTTATGAAACTTTGTCAATTTTGACTATTAAATTAAAAAATCATAAGTCACTTTGTCAATTTTTCCTATGTTTAGAAGTACTTTTAGAAGACAGAATTACCATTCCTCTAAATCCTTGATTTCGTTTTTAAGAGGAAATTTTATTTTGACTTTGAAGGAGCAAAATCATGATTCTAATTCACCCTTATTTATCGCAATGATTTAAAACTACTATTTAACCTTCAAACAAATTATAACATGTAATAATTAATGGTATTTTTGACAAATAATAATACCTATACATTTAATGTCTTTCTATTCCATTTCATTTCATATAAAAAATGATTTATTATTCCATTTCATTTTATTCCAAATAATTCCTACATACCAAATGTGACACAAGAAATTAATCTTAAACCCTTGTCTTATCAATTTTGATAGGTTGTTGCAACAATTCCTTTGCATTATTCAATCATACATAATATTAGTTGGATAATTCATAATTTCATTTAATACTTTATTGTGCATCACATCATTTGAGAATTAAATAAATCTAGTTTGTATTAATTCTAAGTGTGTCATATTTGAAAATTAATACATCCTCTTTTTTTTTCTGTGAAATGGATATATTTATTTGTAAACCCAAGACTTAGTAGTCATTGGGATAGAAGTACTTATTACATAACTCCAAAATATTAGCAACATTATCCTCCACAGGCGAAGATCTTCAAAACATAATCTACTAGTAAGACTAGCTACTCCCTTAGCTAACTTATCCGCAACATAGTTATTTTCCCTTCTTATCAAGTGAATTTATAGGTGCTCAAATTTCTTCTGGTTGTCCTTGCAAGCAAGAATTAATATATTCACGTCTTTAGTTTCTTGTTCAAATTTCATAACCCAAAACCCACCAAAAAAAATAAAATATTTTATTTCAATTCTTATTGGAATTAATTCTTTCCCATGCATTAAATCATATAAGAATTTTATTCATAGTAGAGTTTGGTAGTAATTTGACTCATTTACTCATTTAATTGTAGGGATTTGATCAATCAAGTTTTTAAGGTTTAAATGTCTCATAAGTTTAAGCCTTTTAGGTTCAAATCCGAATATTCCAAGTTTTTTTATCTTTTCTATAGAATGCATCCTAAGCATTAAATTATGGTTTACAAATAAAAGGAGTCAAATTTAAACTTTTGATTATCCAATTTTAATTTCAAACTCCATGATTAGTTTTCCTTTCACTTCGTTAAAATTCTATAAGTTACGTTGACATTACGGGTTTTTTCTATAACTTTGCTTAATTATCAATTTTCTAGTTTAGGGTTAGGAATTTAGGTTGGTTTTATATAACAGGTTCACTTTTCTATCTAGTTCAGTTTAAATTTTTGGTTTTTAATGTTAGTATGTTTTTCAAAAGTTTTGTTCTAATCGAAAGTTTGAGTTTTAGATTTAACTATGAATTCGTTGTGATTTCCATTCGTACCCCTTTTTGCTGTCACGATATGTGGTCTCATGTAGGAATAAAAAGTAAGATTTAAAAATCTTGTTTCATTATATGGAGTTGAAAAAAAAAAGTCCTATTTCATTATTAATGTTGGGTTTAGTTAGTTATAAGCGTTATTTAATTTCTCATGATCTACCTTATTAAATGTTGTTAATTGGTATTCATTTTTCTTGTAAAGTGATATATACACTGGAATAATGCACTCATAAACAACATGCATAGACTTATTTTTTTGTATGCATGCATGCACGGGCACATACTTATGCATGCATATATATTGGTCAAAATATCCTAGGATCACTAGTCGATAATCCCAAGAAAAGAAACTTTTCACATTTCTAAAATCGATGATAAACTTAAAAAAACAAAAAAGCATATACATGGTAATGCATAAGAAGTAGAGTTTATTAATATTTTATTATATATGAAATATACATGTATCACCACATACATGTGTATTGGCATATATACATGCACATAATATATATATATATATACATACATATAAGTGAGTTTTGTATGAAAATGGTGTCTTTTTCGAAAAATAGTATAGGAGTAGGCCCTATTAGAACTTATTACAAATATAGTTTGTAGTAAAGTCCTATGCCCTACAACTAGCATGCTAACATTTCACACAATTCTCACAAACTCACTTTAAAACTCTAATAAAGGGTGCAGACTCTTTCTCTCTCTCTTACATTTCACTACTTAAAAATACTCAAAGCTAATGGGTAAGTATAATTCACTTGACTTACTACATTTCTTTATTTTTCTTGAAAAAATTATATTTTCATCTCTATTATTAGAAAATCTAGTTCTTTGCAATGTATTGTAAAAATTGTATTTACATTTTATATGTAGGTTTTTTGTATACTTAAATGTGAATGCGATTTTTAATTTGTTAGAATATATGTAAGATATCATACATAATAAATGTCGAGAGTAGGTGGTTTATTGTTTATGAAATATACACAAGGTGTCCAATGAAAATCCCATTAAGATAATATAAGTGTTAAGAAAACTTAGTCTTTGTATAAATTCAAATATCAAAGTGTGGAATGTATCTATATTAGCATTGGCATTGATACAATTGGGGTTGAGATCGTGCGTAGGCTTCCTTCATATTATCAAAGCGGGGTATGGAATGATTTGATGGCTATCAAAGATGATGATGACATGAGAATTTCATTAAGATGGCGGAAGCTTTTGGTGAAAATTGCAAAGAACAAATATATGTTAAGACTAACGAGTAATCAAGTGTGCATCTTGAAGATAATACTTTTCAAGCAAATACCTAAAACTTTGCAACACAACAAATTCAATCTACTCAAAGAATATGATCCAGCTTGTCTCAAAATTCTATAGCAATGGATGAGAGATCTCGATGGCCTAGGTATCCCTTATTTGCCTTTACATTATTGAATGGTACTTACTAGATTATGTCATTTGACAATTTAGGGGGTCCTAGCAAGAGCCATAGGTCGCTGATACGAGTGAGCATCTACAACAAATTGATTTGAGAGGGAGGAAGAATAATGATTGGAGACAGCTATATGCTATTGCCAGGTGTATATGGTTTTGGGCTAACTAATGCCTGTGGTTCGTTTAGCCTCAACCAATCTATGGTGTCAATCCTAAGTATCACCCATGGTATAAGGAATATACATTCAAGTACATCACCTACTTCAAAGTTGTGATAGGGCACCTAGTAAGTAAAATGTCCACACTTAAATTATCTTTTGTTTCATGGTACATTATAAGTTTCCTCACATTTGTCGTATGATATAGGGGAATACACTTTGCTCGATATGACTGATGGAGGACATTAATGTAGCACATGAGCTGGTTGCTAGAGGCCTCCAATTAATGGAGGAACATAGTGACCTAGTTTTATATTCGCATTCTACACATGACTTCTCTCCTCTAGAGAACCTTAAGCCTATTCCCCCAACTTAACATTACGTATGAGCTACAATCAAAGTTAAAGTAGGTAAAGTCGAACAAATGCATGGTTAAGATAGCCATGACGACGAGATGTCGTCAAAGTCATGCCATTCCATTGACCTAGTGAGGTTGAGAGCAATTATGCTTCTTCTTTAGTTGAATCGCATGTTAGACCATCATAGGGTCCTTCAGAATAATGACATTCACTTCTCTCCTTATATGGCACATTTTTCTCCCATTACAAATAGAAAGGGTGGAATAGACTTAGGAGTACATGTGTATAGTGTCACTTTGTAAATAAATATGTGGATATTGTTTATAATTAAGCTATTCATATAAAATCCATTTGCTTAAACCGGATCTTACCATGTTCAAAGCTAATAACTTTGCATATGTCCCATGCTTTTTACTTATTGTCATTAGGTTGTTACTTTGGGGGTATGCATTCAGAGTTATTGTGTTATAGGTGTCGAAATTTAATTGTACACATGGTGTTGTGGTTTTGGATTTGTGGATTATGAGTTCTGACTTTGAAGATAAGGGGTTTGAAGTTGATTCGCTTTTCTAATTAACAATTTTCACGTTTCTTGTTTGTATAAAAATACCAACTTAACCCCCACCCCCCCCCCCCCAGTAAGCACTCATA